>SSNR01000058.1:2780721-2848419 GCA_006937965.1 Callopanchax toddi | reverse complement strand
CCCCCCCCCCCCCCCCTCTTTTTGGTTTGGTGCAAAGCTTCTGTGAACAGCTGTACCGCATGGGTTTTTACTTGTTCAGGATCCAGACTGAGGGATTATTTCAGTCTCAATGATCTTTGCGCTGCCAAGTGTGTATATGAAGTGCAGAACTCTCACTGCGGTCACGCGTGAAAAGCCGTTCCTTCAGATCTAAAAGAAGTCCGATAGATCGGCTTACACTTCCTGACTTCTGCAGCAGTCATCCAACTCCTCTAGCCTAATCTACCCCACACACCCCATCCACCCACACACAAACTAAATCACACACACACCAATAAAAAAAAAAACCTCACCGGCTTCGTTCAGGGAGGGTCACAGGTCAGAAATCAGTCATGCAGGAGACCCAACATTTTTGTCGCTCAAAAACCACCTAAGGACATGAAAGAGTTTCCGCTCTCGGTGAGAATACTTTCACCAATGGTGACAAAAAAAAAAACAGCAACAAGAAAGTTCCCGCAGAACGCGACGGATGAAAATGGAAATCTCCCCTCCCCTCTGAAAGCGCTGCCTGATTTGCATCTCTTCGCCAATGACCTGTCACAAAGACCAATGAAACTGAATGCGGGCGTGTCAGCAGGACAATGCAGGCCGCAGTCCATTTATCTCCATACGTCAACAGGGCTGGTATAGAGAGGCTTTCAGCCAGCGACATTCTGGTCCGCTTCTCTCCCAGACATGAGTTAATGGGTTACTGATGGACATTCAAAGGCAGGTGCTGTTTTTATCGGCTGGAGCCTTGAACAAAAAGATGGAGGCTTCTCCAAGACATCAAGTTGTAGTGTTTGGTAATTTAAAAAACGAGTGTTCTTGTGTTTTCCCTCCTTCTCGTACGTCTCCTTCAAATGCAACGTTCAATCATCGCTTGAATAACCTTCATATCTTGGGAATCACTCCTCAAATTCTCTCACTGCACATCCCAATCATCACAGTCAATCACACGGTTAAGTCGGCTAAACCCGATCCGAGATGAGACGAGGAAACCGCCAAGATAATTTGCCAACAAAGACCTGGGGAGACTAACAGACACTGATTTACAACAGGGAGAACAATTAGCGCTGAAAAGGCTCCAATTAAAATGACTCCTCTTGATGTGCGGAGGGAACGCAGCTTCAGCGCACACTCCATCTGCTGTGGCACAGTCAGATCAATCCAAAATGAAATAATTATGGCAAATTAAAGGGTGTAAAAGTCACCGATTGATACGCAAAGGATGATTCTGTAATTGGAATTGGGAGGCGCATTAGGCCGAGCAGGAAGAGATGTTTTACATGACTGAGGTAATCGAGGGGAAGAAACTTGAGGATGGACGGATAGGAAAACGTGAAAATTAATAATTGCTATAAATGTAACCAGAAAAGGTTAAAAACGTGCAATAAATTCTTTACACATTAATTACATCATTCCCAAGACATGATGAAAACCAGCAAATCCCTGTCAGGTGGGATAGATTAATAAAACAAGTCCTTTGACGGGAAACCCAGATTTCTCTCTCTTTTAAAATTTTTTTGTTGGAAAAACAAAAGAAAAAGAAGCAGCAGCTGCCACAGACTGTTATTGGGCTGCATATTTCTGCTTCTGCGCTCACCTGAAAGCTGTGTGACAGTCCTGGTCGATATTCAAATGTAGACACTCAAGCATCCTGTGAGGAAGAAAAAACAGAATAACTGAATACTTAATGTACCTGACAGTGGTGTTGACTTGTTTTTGTTGCCCGATTTAGACAGAAAAATGAAACCTCATGAATAGAAAATAGAAGGAAAAAACACACACACTGGAAAAATTGGAATATGGTGCAAAATTGGCTAATTTATATTTAATTTACCTCCTATCATTCCTGATCAAATTGCTTCAATGTCATCGCTTCAATGCTTCTAGAAATGTCTTTTTCCCCCCTGATTTTGGAACACCTGCTAACTGAACAGGTGCTACATTTTTTTTAGTAGGAAAAAAGAAACACTAAAAAAATCTCTCCCAGTGAGGAAACCCGAACGCTGCGAGTAACTGAGGTGTTAATTAAAAAGAAACGGTAGAATGTTACAACAGTGAAGAAAAACGCCCCCCTTAAAGTTCAGCTCGGCGTGGCAGACGGCTGAGCCGGGACGGGAGGTTCATGCTAATTGTCGAGACCTTTCATTTCAAGGAAGGCATGTCAGAATCCTCAGCGGAGGCTAATTTGTACGTTTCCCTCTGAGTGTATTTAAGTCTGTCCCGTCAAATTGGCCTCCACTGGCTCCTCCAAATACCCAAAAGACAACTCAGATTTCTAATAAAATAGCAACATTTTCACCTTTTATTTTGACAAAACTGTCAAAATCTTTGTAAGCTGCATTGCATTTCTCTGGCAATGCAAAGTTTGATGAATCACCTCAGTGCACGTGTTTCGTGCAAAAAAAGTGCAGCGTGCGCACGTGCATCTGTGGCAACACTGAGCTGTGCTTAGATCAACAAAAAGTTTTAAAGCTCTCAGATCATTTAAAAGGTGCATTAGTGTAGCTCAGATATAAAAAAAAACAGCAGGGGAAAGAGGCTGTTACCCATTAGAGATCAATAATTTGCAAATTGTGTCCAAATTTTAAGGGAAAAAAAAAATTCAAAAAGTCAAGTGAAGTTGAAGAAACAAACAAATTGAGACAAAGAAAACAAGTCCATCAGTCATGATCAGTTCTGAGTGAGTTTTCACGTTTGCTGCTTTAGTGTTTGAAATCTTTTTGCCAGATGTTTCTATGGTTACTGAAATATAATTACAAGCATTTCACAAGTTTTCAAGATGTTTATTAACAATTATGTTTATGCAGCAACGTTGGCCCATCTTTTACAAGACCTCTGCACTTCAGCCAGGCAGGCCGTCGGTGAACTGGTCTAATTCCTGACTGATGGTAGTCTATTTCTGCACAATTCATGCTGGGAGTTTGTCAGAATTTGTGGGTTTCTGATTTTTCACTTGCTTCTTGAGGATTGACCACAAGTTCTCAATTGGATTAAGGTCTGGGGATTTTTACTGGTCATGGATCTCAAGCCTCCTAACTTTAGTCTAATTGAACGGTGCTTGAAAAGACATTATCACCAAACTGTTCTTGGATGTTGGGAGGAGTTCCTCTTGGAGGATGTTTAGGTGCCATCCTTTTTTCATGGCTGTGTTCTGAGGCTAAATGTGAGTAAATCCACCCTGTTGGCTGAGAAGCAGCCCAACACATGAACGTCTTTCTGTTGGCATGACACAGAACTGGTGGTCATTAGTCTTTTCCCAGATACCCCAAATAAACAGAAAGGTGATTCATCAGAGTAAATGATTTTCTCTTAGTCCTCATCAGTCCAATCACTGGACCTTTAGATGAACATCAGTCTGTCCCTGATAGTGTAGTTTTGTTTTTATGACAAAGGTGGACTTTGCATTAATTTTCAGTCCATCTGATTCATTCTGGAGTTTATGCAAACTGCCATCATAAAACTTGAGAGAGCAAACTTTGTAGAAGTTAATATTTGTGTCATTTTCAGTTTTATATTTGGCTAGCTGTGATGTAATGCAACCTGCAGCATCAGAGTGTGTGTGTGTGTGTGTGAGTTTGGACCTGTTAGCCTACAGTCACGTTTCTCTGCTGCCAACGCTGGCTGAATCAGAGCGAATGTTCAGGACAGAGTGGTTCCCACGTTCCTGCACCTACTGTCATCACTTCCTGTGTCTCACTGTTTTCAGTTCCTATTGGATGTCATCGTTCCCATAAAAGCACAAGAACAGGCAGCTTCTCTAATAGCGGCACGCTGGTTCACCCGCACTGTGGGAAGGTGATGTGTGTGTGAGTGTGAGTGGGTTAACAGCAGCGCAATCTGCTGAGTCATCATACGTGGCCATACAGAGGCGAGTACCACACACACACACACACACATAATCAGCATGCAGTTTTTAATTGTTAAATTTGCAGTTTTTTTCCAACCAAAGAAACACAAACGTGTGTTTTTTGTGGTCTCAGAAGCATCACTTGAAAGAGAGGCATTGTCCAAAGAGTCTCCTTCAGTTTTTGTGGTTAAATTTAACTTAAATAATTACAAAGATATTAGAGTGTAAGCTGTGGAATTTTTTCAAGTTAAGAATAAAAAACACTTCATGCCAAATTCAGTCTGGGAATCATTGATCAGTAATGAGAAATAAAATGTCTCATAGGGAAAACACTTGGGTTCTTCAATGTTTATAAAACTGAGACAGGATTTTTTTAAGCTGCTACATCATTTCTTGCATTCAGTTGAGGTAAAAAAAATCTGAAAATTTGTCACAAATAAAAGATTAATTTACTTCCAGCCAGCTTCATTGCCTGAGCTTAGCAAAAATTATCTTAAAAGACAAAAAACAAAATAGCTTAACAAGATATTCTTTAATTTCTGAATCTTAAATGATCTCTAAGTGTTTAAAATATAAATACATTCAATATTTTACTTTGGCAATAACTCAGTCCTTTGCATTTATCCACAAGTTTTCTTGGAGTCTGTGAAAATTATATTTATTTTGTTTGCAAAAAAAAAAAAAAAAAATCCAAATTCATTGTCAGATTAATGTAATTCTGATCACTCTGCCCATTCCTATTTATTAACCCTTTAACTGCACGTCATCTGCTTGTAGAGCACAGTTTGATCTCTAAATCTCATTAAAACAATATAAAAACTACTAAATAAATAAATATTGATGTTTGAATAAAAATGTAAACATGATCTTACATTATTATTACCTCAGCATTAAATAATATTTATATGATTATACATTTGCATAGTATTATGACTTGTATTGCCTCAAATAAAGAAAAAATATTTCAAAAACGAAACATTTTTGTTTTGTTTTTTCTTGATGCGGAAGTTAAACAGTAAAAAGAACCCATTGTGTTCAAGTTTTTTTTTAATACAAACAATATATTGTTTTAAGTTTTGTTTTACTTGCATTTACCCATGTCATCCTGTAAACTCTAAAACTATATTATGAGCATTGAGAACTTTTACTTTTTTAGCCTTTTTTAGTCATTTGATGCAATAAGATTTTTTAAAAGTACGATAATAATGTTTAACTTTGCAGCAAACATCCTCATATTTTTAGAATTTGTTTACTTTAGTAAATTTTTGCCTGCTTCAGTAGAGACTATGAGGTTGACCTGCCAGTGGGAGGGTTAATAACCTTTAAAAAAACTCTTTAGGTATATCAAATAGTACTTATAGATAGTAGTTCACATCTGTAAGTCACATTCATGTCATCTTTTAAACCCCATGTTGTGTTGGGTTTTCAAAGTTGTCAATAATTACTGAGTTTTTCTTCATCTCATGACTTTGTGTAACTTGTGTGTGCATGTGTCTGTTTGTGTGTGTGTGTGTGTGTGTGTGTGTGTGTGGGAGTGGTTTGATGGGCTCTTAGACAGGTGACAACATGTCAAATTAGCAAACCTCTCGTGTGGGGGAGGCGTTCCCCATCTTGGTGAGAGGAAACATTCTCTTACACATTTTGACCGTTTTTTTTCCTTCCAGATTTTCATTTTAAATCTGTAATGTGTGTAGAGAAAAGCAGGAACATACAAAGAAGTCCTTGTTTTCTAACACAAGCTCCTGTTCTAAATGTTATTACACAAGATCCAAATGCTATTATTCAAAGGGGGAGGAAAAAAGAACGCTTGTGAAAGCTTTACTTAAATAAAAGTGAAATAAACTCAGTAATTCAGCTGGAAACCTCATAATAAACCGAGAGCCGTTCTCTTTATGAGCGAGTGTACTCCACAAGCATCCCAAAGAGACACTAACTCCTGAAAGCAGTGCTTTGAATTGAGCTTTTTTTTATGGTTCTGCATTGTGCATTGGTGTTCCAACATCCTGTACGAGTATCGCCAAAACAAAGGCAACAATGCTCCTCGGTACTATTCCACCTCCGCCTTCCACGTGTAACAAATACTTCCCCTGTGGACTCTCCCCCCGGTGAACACAATCAAATAAACAATACGGCTTCTTTTACTGAAAACCAGAGAGCCTATTAGAGGGAGCAAACGACCTGATTGTTGATTGTGTTAGCATGTCTGAGTGCCTCGCTAAATTGCCCACAAGGGTTGACACGCAGTTGAGGAGAGGGAGTGCAGACAGTAGAGTAAAAAAAAAAATTAAAAAAAAACTAAACTCTTGACTTCTAGATGAGAGGGAATAAAATGAGTGCTCATTTCCAGACAGGGGAATAGATTAGCTGGAGTTCTGCGGTTGGGGGTGTGATTACACAGCTATTGTTGTTTTTGTGGTTTTTTTTAGAATATATCATATCGCAACGTCTCCTGCAGCCTCAGCTAAATAAATCTGTCGTAATCCCTCTGGTGAGCCCCTGCGGCTCCGTGAGCTCCTACTTAACCAGGCTAATTAAAACTCTTCCTTGTCTTGCTTTACACAAATTTACATCACGGCTTCTCGTGCTGCACAGGCGGGAAACGTATGCCCGTGCACACTTTGAGGAAACCGCAAAAAAAAAAAAAAAAAAAAGTGCAAGAACTTAACAGCTTGGGAAAAAAATTGCCCTTGCGTGTTATTAAAATGGGTCATTTCATTGATGACCCACTTTATTAGACGAAACACGTGAGGAGGGCTTCACACACTCACGTGCACACACAGCTTTATCAGATCAACCATTATTGCCACCGGCCTAATTATGAAAGGCAATTAGTGCTGCTTACATGGCATGGGGAAAGGAAGATTGAGTTTAAAAAGGCAGACATGTTTTTTTTTTCCTTTCATAGCACAACATTTCATAATTTGCGTCGTGAGAATTACACGGGAGCAAAAGCGAGTGGAGTTTCCTGGGAAATAAAGCAACCTCACGTGGGAGAGCTTGTCACTTAATCATCTGGATTTGTTCAAGGTGACATGGCGATGCACTTGGGAGCGCCCGGTCCAATTTCTCCTCCGGGTAGGAGGGACTTAATGAATGGATGTGTCCTCAGGTGACCTGTGAATTCCACTTTTTGTAGCACAAAAAATGGATAGGGAATTTTATGGCATTTTCTTGCTTTAAAAAAAAAAACAGCTTATTATGTTGTATACATCTGAGGAAGATGAGGATGATGGGAAATAAACATGGCTGGTCAAGGTTGAGAATTGGGTTTAGATGAGAATATTTGTCCGTTTCATCGAGCTGCAACGATGTCTTTCGTTTCAAGGAAACAGCAATAAAAGCCCTGCAGATGTTTTATTGATCGTTTTGAGGAAAGCTCATAGAGACGTCTGCTGATGAAAACTCCAGCTCTTGTCTGTAGGATTTTACCGAATGAAACTTTAAAGAGACACTGAGCTGTCAGAAAAGAGACGTGGCTTTTTAATTCTCACAGATGGCTGTTCAAAGGTTTTGAACGAACAATGTCTGTTGACAACAAAAGATGTCGCCTTGCAGCTCTAAACTGAAACACATTTATGATGAAAAACTGTTTTCCTCTTTTTCTCCGATTTTGCTTTCATGTCACGCTTAAATGTTTCGGATCAAACAAATGTCAATATCAGACAAAGATGACCCGAGTAATGCAGTTTTTATTTCTAATGATATTTCATTTTTTAAGGTAAAAAAGTTATCCAAACCAACCTGAACTTATGTAAAACTCCACTTTTCTTTACAAAATTGCTTTAAAGACCCACTATGTAACTTTTTCTTATTTTAATTGTTTTTCCCTTGAGCCAGTATGTGCTAATATGACCCTTTACAGGGTTAAGGAAAAGTCACTCAGCCCCATCTTGTATCCAGGATACTGTCGTTGCAAGTTCTGAGTCTCCTGTCCGGTGCCCTGAAGTCTCACAAAGTCACGTATCTCACGAGGGTTAGGCTAACCCAATGTGGCTAGCTGTTACGCTAGTACCGGCGTGTTTTTAGCTCATGATTCCTACATTTTTTAAAATCTCTCCCTGCTTGAACACAGCTGATTTCTTTGAATGAGTGATGAACCGCTCCAGTAGAAAGCAGTGAAGGCTGAGGAGACGTTTAACAGTTAGATTTAGGTGTTTCTGAGCAAAGACAATGCTAACGTTTTTACAACTGTGATTTAAAATGGACACTAGGGGGTGCTAAAAACAAGCCAAAACTGCATAGTATGCTTTTAATTCATTCCCATTGGGGGGTTTACCTGCATAAACAACCTGTTTAAGGTCAGAGGTCAGATGTTCTTTAGGATTTTCTAGTAGACATCATAATTTATGGTTCCATCAATTACAAGAAGTCGTCCAGGTTCTGAAGCAGCACAGCAGCAAAGCAGCCCCAGACCATCACACAACCACCACCATGTTTTATGATGTTTTTCTGAAATTCAGTTAGTTTTACTTCAAAATCCAGAAAGTTCCACTTTTGTCTGGACAGTTGACTGCAAATCTTTTGCCAAAAGTCTTGGGGATGTTCAAGATGTTTTTTTTTTGATAAATGTGAGACGGGCCTTGGAGGTGTTGGCCTTAGAACTCTACCATGGTGCCGTTCTTGCCGTTCCCCCCAGAAACAGCATTTTGTATTTTATCTGTTTACTATGTTCATTCTTTTTAATGTTTACACAAAAAATTCATTATTTTTCTTTGAATATTTCTTCATTTAGTGCAAAATCAATGTTAAACTCTTCATTAAAATACCCTCATAGTCCTTTGGGTTTCCTTTTGAGCTCATTGTGAGGTTTTTATACGGTTGACCAAAACCATGCACGACGAGGTGTGTGTGTGTGTGTGTGTGTGTGTGTGTTTGTGTGTGTGTGTGAATCGGTCTCGTATGTGTTTATGTGGCTCTGCGATGGACCTGTTCAATTTTTTACAGTAAAGTTTAAACAAGCGCCGCAGATACCATAATGATTTAGTTATATTTGGGTTCTTTGGGCATGTGATCACTCAATGCCATAACAAAGTGCAATAACTTCATAAATGTCACACCAGATGCTCTTAGCTTTGATGTTCTCCGTTCCTTGAAAGGTTTCACATTTCAGCTCTAACTGAGTGTGATCGCAAAAGAGCCACATGAAACTCCAGCGCACATGACTGTAATTACAGATGATCCATCAGGACGCAGCATCACTTCCCTTGCCTTTTGTCTTTTAATCATTAATGGTAGCTGCGCCCTTTAAAGCTGCCGCACACCGTGCTTTGTGTGACTGCGAGCGTGCTGCAACCAGAATTAAATAAAAGCAGGACTCAGTGTTGTTTACAGCAAAACAGGTTGCTTTTATGTTAATTAGTAGCTAAATCAATACGAACAGAGACTTCTCCTTTTAATTATCCTTATATGAGTCGAGACGATTTGAGAATCTTTCATTAGCTGTTTACAAAAATCAAAAGAAGCAGAAAACAGAGACAACTCTGTTAGATTAGTCAGTCTTACTACAGACTAAATGTAGCTGCAACATTTTATCCTTTTATTTGTGAAATAAAAAGATAATAATAAAAAAAAGAGGCAAAAATAAAGATGAGTCACTACGTCTCACTGGAGCTACTTGTTTTAATTGAAACAGCTGGAGCTGAACTCTCGTTCCCATCAATCACAGCTCCTCGGCTGGGATTTGGAAGCTTTTCAGCAAATAGTAAAGGACATAGAAGGAATTTTGGCAAGAAGCGAGCTGATAGATGTTTACCTGAATGCCTGTGTGGAAATCAGTGAGATGACTGTGTCTGAAAATCCTCCAAAGTTGCATTTTCTGCAGGTGAAACACGAGGCTGGTGGATCTGTTCTTATTCCAGATGTTTCAACACCGAGTTCCCTAGAAACTCCTCAAAAACGAACCCCTTCCCTCTCACATCAACTAATTATTTCAAATAATAATTTGGTAAACAGACACCCCGACACAAAATACATATTTTTAAACAGTTTTATGATTTTTTTTTTTCAGATGTAAAATTTTCAAGTTTTCTTGATCAGTGTGTGTTGATCGGTGCATTGTATTCTGGGTAATGTAGCCTGAAGTGTGGATCAACAGCTGTCAGAGAGAAGATTCATTTGGCACAGGTACACTGAGAAACACAACAAATGTGTTAGTTATAGGTGAAACGGGCCACATATTTGAATTAGCTACATTTTGCTAACAGCCTTGACAGAAAAGCAGCAGAAGAAGTGAACGCTTTCTATATCAAACAGCACAAACGGGTGCTTCAGAATAGGACCTGCCTGCTTGTTTCAAATCAGCTGAGTGGAAAAGTTTCCTGATGATCTGCAACAAGTTTCTCGTCTCGTCTTCTTCCGCTTATCTGGGTCTGGGTCGCGTGGGCAGCATCCCAATTAGGGAGTCAAAGACGGTCCTCTCTCCAGCCACTTCTACCGGCTCCTCCGGCAGGATCCCAAGGTGTTCTAGGGCCAAACCAGAGATATATTTTCTCCAACGTGTCCTGGGTCGACTCGGGGGCCTCCTGCCGGCAGGATATGCCTGAAACACCTCCCTGGAGAGGCGTCCAGGGGGCATCCTCAGCTGGCTCCTCTCTACACGAAGGAGCAACGGTTCTACTCCGAGTCTCTCCCGAATGTCCGAGCTCCTCACCCTATCCCTAATGCTGAGCTCAGCCACCCTGCAGAGAAAACTCATTTCAGCCGCTTGTATCCGCTATGCGATCTGCAACAAGTTGTTACATCATAAGAGGAGCGTTGCTGCACTTCACAACCATGATTGTGAATCAGTTGGATCCACCACAACATAAAAAGACAGAGAGAACCAGTCCTGCAATATAAAGCTCCAACTTTCCCAGAATGCACTGTGGTATTTCTGGAAAACAACAAGCACTCATAAATCCAACATGCAGATTCCCCACAGATATTAAAAGCATTCTTAATAAACTGAGGTAGCCTGCAGCTTGTAAGAGAGTGTGTGTGTGTGTGTGTGTGTGTGTGTGTGTGCGTGTGTGTGTGTGTGTGTGTGTTTTGGTGTGGGTGCCTGTTCTAATATACCTATTCGTTTTATTTCCTACGTAGCACTCATATCTTTGTTCATCATCCTCTATTTTCCCTCTCTTTCAGCTCAAAAAGACTCCATTCTATTTCCTAGCTGAATTTATTTAGCAGTTGCTCTTCGTCTCATGGCGTCTTTTACCAACATCAGATGAAGAACCAAAAAACACAGAGCAGAGTTGGATTTATTTCGGTGTAATCATCAGGATTAAGTCAGAGCAGAAATTAATTCCTAATCCTTCCCGTTGCCCCCTCTCCTAGGCCCATCCTCTCCACCGCTCTGTTCTCCCCCATCCCCTCTCTCTCTCTCTTTGCAGCAGCGCCAAACGTTTTTAATTTGTCAGGGAGGTGTGGAGAGAAATCAGCAGAGGAGGGAGGGGGGTTCTCCACTTTGAGCTTTGAGTTTCTGCCAAGCTCTCGTTGGTATTGTGCTGCTTACAGCTGGCCTTGCCCTCCTTCCCTGCTCTCTTTCTGCAGCCCCCTTTCTCTCTCCCTCTTTTTCTTTTTGTGTGTCTGCTTTTCTTCATGGTTTCTGCTGTGGGGAGTTGGAGGGAAGGGGGTCACTTGTCATGAGGCCAACTTTTGGGGGTTTTCCCTTGTGCACGGACAAACACACACACACACACACGCAAGAGTACAAACACACACCAGTGGCAATAAACAGCAGGGAGGTAGGATGGGTTGGAGGGATATAAGGCTTTCGAGGTAACCTCAGCAGCTCCTCTCTTTCCTCATTCTGCTCATTTTACAGGCTTTTAGACAAGTTTTTTAAAAGTGCAATAAGTGACAGAAAAATCTCTTAATCTACAAATGATCAGAGGATAAAATACAGTGAGGAAAGAAATAAAAGAGGCAGCATCGGTGATAGGAGGCGCGAGTGCTGCCGAAGAAAAGACAAAGATAAGCAAGAACAGAGCAAATGAAATGAGAGAGATAAAGAGACAGGGAGGCAGCAGAGAAACTCCAATAAAGGCCCAGATCCGATAAGAGGAATCTCTGAGGACCCCCAAATGTCCTTTTATCTAGGCAAGAAATGTAGATAATAAAAACCCAGACGCAGATAGCAGGCTGTCATTTACAGCCTTCACCAAGTGCTGACTTATTACTGTAAACTGGATCAGAAAATACTCAGCGAGGCTCGTCTCTGACACGCAAAGTGACTAAAGTTTCCTCTTCCGACGACTCATCGTGTTCCTCTGACAGCTCATTGTAGCTGCTAAAAGCCCAGAAGAAAAGTGGAGTGACACACGCTGGGTAAAACCACATGTTTAGTCAGGGATACGTGAATCATCCGGTGGTTTGCAGGTTCCGGTAATCCCACAGTATCAGGTCCTGGATCCCTGCTGAGGCCCACAAACGGCACATTCAGATCTGTATTATTCAGGAGAAATTCATCACGTCAGACTAGGTTGTTTATTTAAATTAGATCATCTATTTTCAGATTAAGTATACATTCAAAAATGTGGAAATGAAAGATTTTGAGATAATTGATAACCATATTATCTATAAAACAATCAATTTCTTAGCTAAAATTAAAGTTTCAGATCAAACTTTTTATAATATTTTAGCACACAAAAATCTTTACCAGATCTGAACTTTTTAACTTTCACACAAAGAAAACAGCAATGAAATATTTTCCTTTTTGTCTTTTTTATTCAGTTGCCACAGGAGTTTAAATTTAATGCTGAATAAGAACATTAAAATATTAAACATCTCCATATTTTTCTGGAATTGTTTTTAGTTTAGAAGGTTTTGTCCCAGTTAGGTCCAGTGTCTGTTTCAATAGGATATAAGGATTAAATATGTTCAACCAAGCTGTTGGTTTAACGTCAGATGAACAAATGCTTAGATGATCGTTTACATAGCAGAGAAGCTACATTTAGCGACGGTCATCTGAAGTAATTAACGTCTTTATCCAGATCTGTGAGGTTTCCATACACAACAATCCTTTGGCTACTTGCAGGTCCTGTAGCTGCGAAACACCCCAAATCATCAGCCCTCCACCGCCGTGCTCAACAGTTTGTGTTTGTGCTGATAGGATGCATTTGATTCTTTCATTTTCTCATTCAGTGGCATAAACATCCTCATTCCCCACCGTCTTCTATAACATTGCTCCAAAGGTGCTTTGTTTAAATGCAAATGTGCAAACTTAAACTTCATGCCTTTATTTAAAAAAAACATGTATTTCTTTTATTTAGAGGGTTTCACCAGATGACCTTTCCCCAAAAGTTAAACTTTTTCAGTCTTTTGTTGCTCCTCGTGTCATGAACTTTAACCTTTAGCATGCAGACTGAAGCCTACACTCTCTGAAATGTTGTGGGTTTTGTGCAGTTTTCTCAGCGTTGCACCATCTGACCTCAGGGTGAACTTGCTGGTGTGTCAATTACTGGGATTACTGGAAACATCCCACATGTTGCGTTACTTTTTACTATGACTGTATTTTTTTTTATTGTGAAATATTAAGTGTTTTGATTTCTGTCACAAACATCTTATCTAATGTTGTTTTCAGCCATCATTTAAGCTATTTTAATGGTTTCCATCATTTTTCCTGTCATCTGCACTATTTCAAGCATTCCTTTAAATTCTTTCTGACATTTTAAAATTTTAATTAGATTAAAAATGCTGTGGACATTGAACTCCAAGTCTCTAAAAGGAGATTTGTGTGTTTAAATGAGCAACACATATCTAAGATACTTCATATTAATAGTAAAAAATTATGTAAATACGGAGTTTTTGGATAAAATGAACAGAGTTTTGCAGTTCCCATATGATCTTTCCCACGCTCAGCCCTGTACTTCCTGTTTACACCTGCAAGGGATGCTCATTGTGATGTGATGCATGCTTTTTAGGGGTTAGTGTGGATGGATGATTATAAAATCATCCTAAAACATGCCTTGAAATGTACACTTGTGAGGCTTTCCTCAGAAATAAGTTTTTTCCATTTATTCTTTCCAATTTTATGATAAAGATGGAAAGACAGTTTTGTAAAGGCTACATCGCCATGGCAACTTGAGGAGACTGCAGATGATTGAGGAGAGTGAAGGTACAAATCCAATAAGGGAAATTAATTTGAGTGTTAAAAGTCATAAATCCAAAAAACATAAAGAATTAAAGGAATTCTTAAGAATTTTATTAACATAAAAATTAAATTATTTAATTAAATTAAATAAATTTCCTGATATAATACCACCTCTCATGCCTGAGTTTTAAGATAAAGGCTAATTTATTCTCACATTATGTACTTAAATATATACGTCTGTTTCTAACATTATTAACGTCACTGTGCACACACTCCTCATGTGTGCCTTTACGTTGGTGTGGTTGTTATGTAATGCATCCACTACAAGGCAGTGCAGAGCTTAGATCGTACAAATCGTTCTGCATGGACCTCCATTTCTCCTTTGCTGCTAATTCTGTCCCTTTGCCCAGGGAAGATAACATCAGAGTTGTCCATCCATCTATTTTCTTCCACTTATCCAAAGTTGGGTCCCTGAGGAAACAAGTCCAGGAGAGAAGCCCTGACATCCTTCTGCTCAGGGAATCCCAAGGCATTCTCAAACTGGATCTATAGTCCCTGGGTCTTCATGGGAGTCTCCTTCCATTGGGACCTTCCTAGAAAACCTCCAGAATGAGGCCACCTGGAGGCATCCTAATCATACGTCTAAACCACCTCAGTTGCATCCTTTTGAAGAAGAGGAGCAGCGGCTCTGCTCCGAGCGCCTAACCTTACCTGGTCTGCCAAGCTCCTTTCAGCTGCTTATATGTAATTATGTACACATCAATACTGCACAACACTGCCCCGTGGTTTCCATTGGAACTGCCTGTTTGCTCTGGCAACAAACTGAAATATGCATGAAACGGATGTAGAGGACAAACAGAGGTCTGTTTATGTTTTTAATGTCGAGCATAAATGGGACTGCAGAATATCTTACGTTGAGAAAGGCTGGCGTTGTAGTTGTTTTGGTCAAATCTTGAAAATACCTGTGTGATT
Source organism: Callopanchax toddi (assembly GCA_006937965.1). NCBI lineage: Eukaryota > Metazoa > Chordata > Actinopteri > Cyprinodontiformes > Nothobranchiidae > Callopanchax > Callopanchax toddi. Next base: position 2,833,501 of record SSNR01000058.1, on the reverse strand, counting down.
TTAAATAAGATCTCCAGATCTGTTTGCATGTTGGTGTTGTGAATGACTTTCACCTACAAACACATTGAATTTGACTTCAATATTTATAAGCAATGCTTTTTGGGAATCTCTCAAACCTCAGGAATCACTTCCAGTTATTTCTACTGAGTATAATCTATGTTTTGATTTAAACTGACAAAATGTTTTCATGGCACGTCAAAAGGACCTTCTGTTTCTGACATGGGACTGACTGACTAAGGTAAAGAGCGTGAGCTCCTGATAAACTCAGCGCCTTGTCTCGACTCACGGGCAGCCTGGCCATCTTCTTCTAAAGCTCAGGAGGAAACGTGGCCGTGCCGTGACTCCCCCCAGCTTACACTTCACTCTAATCGCCTGGGAAAACAGGAAATTGTGGTCTTGGAAAACGAAATGTTTATACTTGAGTCACATTTACACGAGAGATATCTCCTCCTCCCCTCAACTTCTACTTTTTGTTATTTGATTCACATAAATCTTAGTGATCTTGAGTTTGAGAAAACTTGTCATAAAGTTGCAGCTCTTATTGTAGTAGAACACCTCCCATCTTTCTTTCACACCAACCTTCATTTCTCACGTCACCTCATCTGTCCACGCTGTCCTCAAACTGCTATTTCCTTTGATTTCTTCTTCATGCAAACTTCTCTGTTCTCCTCCCTCTGTCGTCTACTGAAGCTTCCTCGCGGCCCATTTCTCCGCCCATGTCCCGCGGCTACCTGTAACAATAACTGCCCAACTTCCTGATCCCTGCCATCAATCATGCTGCTCCCAAACTCTCTCTCTGCAACCATCACGTTGGCCTCAAGCCCTTACTCCCCATTTCATGGATCACAGACCTCCTGCACGCTTTCGTGCAGCATTTTTGTCTGCGTGCACACACGTTTTTGCATGAACAATGAGGCATAGGAGCGAAATTTGATCCCCTGGACATCTTGAGTGCCTTTGTTTTCTGTTGAAGGGGATGGCAGACAGGTGAACACACCTGGAGCCCTGGAGCACCGTGTGCTTTAAACACACACACACACACACACACACACACACACACACACATTTTAGAGCAGCACAGTTAGGAAGCGAGTCTCTCTGGTGTCTTTTTCACAGACGTCTCAAGTGCTGACAGTTGCACATTATGAAGACAAATTAAGGCAGAGACAAAAGCCCTTTTTTTAGAGGCAATAAGAAGCTGGAATGCAGAAGTTTTTCTGTTTTGGAATTACAAATGAAGAAATTTGAATGAAAAACTGTAAATGAAACCTCGATTTTTGAAAGAAAGAGTGTTTAAGACAAAGAAACTAAACCAGAGGGTTACGCCGCAAGAGAAGTTAACAGAAAGCTGAGAGAGTGATACGATCAGAAGCTGTTTTCACACAGGAAATGTGACCTTTGGTGGGTACTTTCAGAGACTTTCTGCTGCTGTCTAATAAACAGAGTCTGGATAGAGATTCTTATAAATTTGCATTTAAGAAAAAAAAAACTTTTGGGGGGAGCAGACGAAGGTTAAGTGTTTGCAGCAGGTCTGGGTTTTGTCTGCGGTGAAGGAGAGCACTGTCATTAGGAGCTAACCGGCCCACGCTGACGGTCCACCAGTCTGCTCCAGTCAAACCAGGATGTTTGTTTGAACTTCTACTAATCCTCCATTGATTTCTGGTGTTTGTTCAGAGGGAAAGACGAGCTCTTTTCTGGTCTGCCAGCTGGAGTTATGAGGCTCATCTTTACAGATTTTTTGCATTCTTTAACTATTTTTTTTATTCATCAAGAAACGACCTCATATTCGTGAATAATACAAAGAGTTTCTAACTAACCAAACTGATATTTATAGGACTTTTTTAAAAACCAGATTTGAGTGATAAATATTTCTGCTTTTTTCCTTAAAAGATGATGAAAGTTAAAAAACACATTATTGAAAACATTGTCTTTTTTATTATTACAGTGTCTTTTTAAAATAGTAGTTTGGTTGTTTTAGTGTAAAATGTAGAAAGGATTGCATTATTTTATTTGCTTAATATAAAAAGAGACTGAATGTGTTTCTGTATGTTTCTCAAAAGCAATGCATTACTTTTGAGACTTAAATTTTTCTTAAATCGAGCCTCAAAAGTTTGACCTTTTTTTTTTTGTTATTTAGAAAATTAGAAAATTGTTTTACTGTGATTTCTTAAAACCTATTTAATGAACATGTTTGTTTGTAGAAAGGAATCTGTAAATCTTATTAGATACGTGACATAAAAAGGGTTTCTTTTAAGTCACCAAATTCCCTGGTTGAGTTGTTTTCTAGCTTCGCTCTTGAAAATGAATTCCTGTTTATTATAAGCAACAAGAACAATTTATGGGTCACTTTTATTTGTGTTTAGTCAAGTGTTATGAATGGTGTTTTTAGTGAAAGTCAGTGAGGGTTTGTGGTTCTGTTTACTGAGAAATTAAATTACGTGCAAAAAAGAAAAACCTTTGTTAAATAAAAATGTATACTTTTTTATTGAATTTAATATTTTCCATTTAAGTTTTTTTTTTCCATTGGGCCTCAAATTAGTACAAATCCAAATACAAAAATATTTTTTAAGTTTCTGCATTAACTGCAAGAAAACTTCTTGAATCACAGTTCTGGGTCGTACAAAATCACTTAGAGGGCTGCAAAGGGCCACACGTTGGACACCCCTGCTCTAATAAGCTATTTGACCAAGAATAACATTTTTTAATTTTTTAATTTAAATCTTAGATTGCTGTTTTTAATTTCCAAACGTGTTTAATGCAGAATTAAATTAATGCCAACCAACAACAAAAAGCTGCAAAGATAAAAAGAACGTGCCACAGATGGAGACAAGGTTTTTATTTTCATGCTGAGAAATAACCAGCAGGCAAAGGTGCAAACATAAGGAATAAAATGACACCATGGACAGAAACGAAGGTAAAGATTGACTCGATGAGTCCTGGAGATTTTATTAAATCAATGAGCTTAAATAAACCAACAGGAAACAGAATAGCAAACGCAAGAAAACGAATTATAAACCTTAAAACAAAACAACAAAAAAAAAGAACTAGAATTGATGAAGACAGGAAGCTGAACATAGATCATAAAACCTTCAAATCCACAGATTTCAGCATAAAACCAGTTGTTTTTCTCTGTATTGTCACTCAGGAGACAATTAAAGCAAACAAACACAGTAAAAAAAGAATCTCTTTAAACTTCATGATTACCAAAAACTTTTAAATTAATACAAAGTTCATGAATAATAACTTAGTAATCAAACTGTTTGACTGATTGTTACTTCATCAGAATTCAGTCCTTCAGTCAGAGCTTCTCGTGGTCACACTGAGAGAGCATGCACTAAGCAAGTGTGTGTGTGTGTGTGTGTGCTTCTGGTTGTATACCAGAGGAAATGAAAGAAGTGAGTTGTTTCCTGCCTTTTAGCACATCTCTGCTTTTGTGTTGCATTTTAAGAGGAGTTCAACTTCATTGTCAACAGTAGACACTCAAAAAGGACCAGGACACACACACACACACACACACACACAAACAAATGGTGCCGTTAGAATTTAAAGAGTGTGCCGTATTGTTCACTGGTGAGCACAGCCATCATTTAAAGGACTTCCTTCTGTCTCTTAGTTCAAACCTGACAGCTCTTATGTCTTCATTTAATTTTGTTTTGATGTCAACAATATGCTAACAATTTTAAGGTTTTTGCACAATGAATATTGGACTCCAAAAATAAGTAATTAATAATAATTTGACCTATTTGGAGAGTCATTCTGAAAATTAAAGAGCATTAAGAATTACGCAATACAGATTTTGCTCAAATTGCAAGGAATGATAATAAAACTGTAACTTTTAGATCAATTTAATTTATTTAATTAGTCAATATGAGAATTTTTAGCAAAATTTAATGATCAGAATGGGGTTTTTTTTGTTTTGTTTATTCTTTATTCTGCTTTATGTGAGTAAAGCCTAAAAATGAAAAATAAGAATGTAAAGAATCTTTACAGATTGTGTAGGGTGTTTGACTTTACAGTGCGCACACATACACACACACACACACACACACACACACACACACACACAGCTGTATACTAATAAAACAGCGCAGCCTGAAAACCAGCTTGAGCTTTTTACTCTGAACCCTGAAACAGATGTACCGTTTGCTGCCATGAATAACATCAACGCTCTGACAATGCACTCCAGATCCGGGGAATTTGTCTGCAACCTGCATGAAAACATGCAGCTAAATGTTTCTCTGCTTTGCCGTTTCCTCCAGAGTGACATTTTTTTTAGCCTAAGTAGCATCAGAAATTAGAAAAAGCTGTAGTTTCATCTTGTTGGATCAGCAGGATCCACGCAGCAGAGCTCGTCCTCTGCCTAAGAAAACACTTCTACGTGAATTAGGGGTCGATGACACATATTTGATGACCGACAACGGTTTGAACTACAGGCCCGACACTTCAAAGAGATCAGGTTTCCTCGCTAGTTTATTTCCAGTTCCTCCCTGCAATGAGTTTTTAGTGGTGTGAGACTCGACTGAAGGAGGAGGAGGGAGGGAAGGCATACACACACACACACACACACAGATGAGTGTGAGCGTTTAGACGGAGTGCTTGTACTTCAAACAAATGGGACTTCATCAGTGTACATCAGTAATGGTTCCAGGCTGCCCCAGAGGCTCTAATCATTTCCAGAGGGAGACCAGAGAGAGAAATACGCATAGAGAAAGCTTTTTTAAAATGTATTTGTTTTTATATCAGAAATCTCACTTGCAAGGCTTACCTTAAAGTGCCCATGACATGGTTTTCCGTGTTTTCTGACTTATCTATCATGTTGCAACGTTGAGTTCTCACCTTAAACCTGCCAGAAAGAGCAAAAAACGGCGTCCATCTGTCTCCTAGTACAGCCAGTGAGAAGCTCTTCCAGATTTCAGACCCAGGTTTCAAACAGTTTTTTTCACTCCAGCCCGCTATGAGGTCATAGTGATCCAGACTTGCTTATATGGTAAATTCTCCGCCCACATGCACGTTCACGACACCTGGAGCGAGGCAGTGCCGCCGCCATTGACCATAGACCGTGTAGTGTTTAGTTTCAGTTTCGTTTCTCTTTCACGCGACGGCACTGCCCCCTGCTGCAGCAGAAGTGTCAGGCTGCCAAATAAGGAGAAACCCAGCAGAACCGGAAGGCGGCGCTTTCTTCTGACCTCTGAGTTGCTCGTTAGGAAATAATTACAGCGTATTTTGAGTTATAATGGTGCAACGCTAATCTAGAGGCATCAAAGATTACACCTGTTTAATATAAAGTGGTTTAAATATGGAGTCACAGGCACTTTAAGTAAAATAGGCTTCAGGGCAGCCCTGACTACTTGTAGAGGAATGTTTTTGATTATAAGCTATTTACCTCTGACCTCAGAATCATTCAGACATGAAAAAGCTCCTAAATTCAAAGGATGGACCAGTGTTGGGTCTCTAGGCAATTTAGCAAATACTCAATTTTGAATATGACATTTAAGTTATTTGTCACTTTACTCCAATTTATTTGGCACTTTTCATAAATTCAACTAAAGAAAACTCAGTTTTACTCATAGATGATAATTTAAATGTGTTACAGTAAATGATCTAAAGATGATGAATCTCTTAGGTCTCGTTTCAGGTCAGCTGATTCTTTCAGATGATTCTTTTTCTTCTGTTCTCCACTTTTCTCCTTTTTGCTCAAGTCAAAAGACTAAATATAACAATGAGTGAAAAGGTAAAGTACAGATATAAACCTTGAAAAGCCCATAAATAGTCTGAGGGACTTACGAGATACAGTAGTTTAACTTCTTGGAATTAAGTTAAAGAAAAATAAGCATTTGCAATAAACTTTAAAACTCAGTTCATGCTATAAACGTGCACATTCACAGTTTGGTGTTATTTAGAATGCTTTGCACGATAAAGTTAAATTAGGTTGGTTTGATTCAATACCCAGTAGTAGTTGGGTCAAAAATGACTTGAGCAGCATCAATTTTTTCAAAATTTAACCATCAGTGTTGCTAACTTTGTCCCTTGGCGAGTATCAAGAGACGCCTTTTCAAAAACTGGAGGCAAATCTTAAAACCTTTTCTGGTTTTATAGAAAAACTTTGGAGATTTTGACATGAAAGCACAGTTCTCAGAGCAGTGGGTGCTGCCATTGGCCCCTCCCCCATCCCAGAGCACTCACAGGCAGCCCAGTCCCAGTCTTCATCCCAGCTGCAGTCAGAACAGGAGATCTTAGCCTTCTGCATCCAGACTGCAAATGATAATGTCTGAATACTCATTAAATGTCTGATTTCTTGCTATAGAGATCTGAATACTCACTAAATGAATCTGAAGATTTTCTGAATGTGTTTGCATTCTTGCTAAATGAAGCAACAGAGCCTCTAAGTTAGCAACAGTGGGTAAAACTATGTTTAACTTGGTAAACTTTGTTATTAACTTTAGTTAACACTAGATAATGAGTTTGGTTCCTTGCAATAACTTTGATTAGTTGGTACTAATAGCAGTTTACTTCAGCTAGCTAGCACATGAGTGAAATGTGAAGCTGAATTGATTAGAGAACCAAGATTTAAGTTCTGCTGCTTCTGAATCTGTTCTATGTTTCTAATTAACTGAGTAAAGGAAGCCACATGCTTTTTCTCATAAGCTATGCAGGGTGTACTAGGAGAAAAACAGCTGCACACACATATGAATGCAACATATAAACTCAGGAACGCTTTAGCCTCATAGTAAATCATCGTGCAAATAATAAAAACACCAGAAGAGGCTGCATTCAAGAGGATCTCCTGTCTAAATATTAAGCTCAATTTAGAACAAAGTGTTGCAGGTTTGTCCTGAATAGAAATATTTTATCTGAAGCCAAGTTGATCTTTACTTTATGTCCAAAACAAACAGCGTGTTTGCCGTTGCTCGGAGGTTTAATGTAGTGAGACTGTACAGCTCAGAGTTGCTGTATTTAGAAACAAATGGAGCTGAAAGCAGCCAGGTGCTGCAGACACAAAAACGGAGTCATCAGTCGGGTCAGTGCAGGCAGCAACAAAGAGGGTGATGATGTTTGTGCACCTGTGGAAAATCCTTTGTGAGTAGTGTGGAATGTTTTTAATTTTCAGCACAAGAAAAAAAAGAGAGGAAAGTCTTTTCTCTTTACTCTTTTTTCCCTTCTTTTTTTAAAAACCTGTTGGAACGCACATGAGAGTTCTGCAGGATTTAGAGTCTGTGCGGCTCCATAACCACTTGCAGCACAAAGTCTGTCCTTGAATTATGAAAAAAAGAGAAATCACCTAAAAAAAAACAAAAAAACATATTTTTGCACAGATAAAAATAATGATAAAAACTTGAGTTTCTTTTTCTGTCGAGTAGATCACGAGGATAAATAAACGAAGTGGTTTTTTTTTTAAAACACGAGCGAACAGATTTGTGGGAGAAGGAGAGCATGTGTGGTGACAGTTGGTCCCGTCATGTGAGGTCCCGTTGGCAGACCAGAGGATTCTGGGAGTGGTGGTTGGCTGGTTGTCTTTGCCAGGTCACGCGGGATTGGACGGCGGTCAACGGCACAGTCACACCCCTCTGTGGAGAAGCTAATCTCTCAGTAACAGCTTCTCAGATGAAAGATAGTTTTAGTGTGTGAGAGAGAGAGAGAGAGGGAGGGGAATAAGAAAAATGAAGGCAGACTCACGTTTTGGTTACAGTGAAACATCAATAACACCTTCCACACTCAGTCATTTCCTTCTTACGCTACACAATCACACACACACACTACACACACACATTTCTCCACAGTGATGACATACAAAAATGTGGGAAAATAATCTGTAACCGAGATTCCCTGCAATGATTTTTGGCCGTCCTGCAGTGACCTTACACCACAAACATCTGACAAACTACATCCTTCCATGATATAATCCTAATGCAGCTTCCGATCCCTGACACCCGCAAGCTGTTCCAGATGACACGTAATTTGTGGCTACAGCTTCATCTCCTTAACAATCAAAACACAGAACTGCCTTTGACAGTAAGTTATTACTTTCTTTGGAATGTGGAAACGTCTCCGGTCAGAAATGACAGAAAACGACTTCAGACGTCAGTAAAACGGATTCTAACGTGAACACGTTCTGTTTGCATTTCATTTTTTGAAGCGTTGTCTGAATAAACGTTTTAAATAATTACTTTATTTCTCAAGACTGATGAGCTGACGGCTAGTCTGAACTCCAAAGTGTTTTGCTGCCATCTTAAAACAGCTCCAATCTGCAAAGTTTCCAAGCATTTTATGGAGCTTACAAACCACCATCTATTTAGCCTTCTATGGTTTTTACTAGCATAAATATACAGTATGAAAAAATATTCAAACCTTTGCTTACTGCTGTGAAATTTTGGAGATCTATCTCACGACAGACATTTTGGGCTGTGTTCCACTTCTGCAGCTGTGCATGCTGGTTGTTCTGTAAAACTGCTAATGAGCAAAACTTCTAAATGGAATGCAGCCCTCTTTAATACACGTGCTTTTTCGACTGCTTCAATTCAAACTGTCTGCAGTGAAATTGACTCTTTTTTAGCTGTTTTAAGATGGCAGCAATATAAACTCTAATTCTCCAAACTGAGGCTTTTCAGAGGCAGGTCTGATAGTAATTATTTATCGTTTTTGTTTTCTTTGATTTCCAGATTTCTGTCTCTAAGTTTCCTCTCGTTTTCCCCCCTAAACTAAAAGTTAACTCAATGTGCCCGATTACCCAAACTGCTACTGTACATCTTGTAATATTAAAGCCGCACTCCGGAGGATTTCATCAAGAGAGCAGTTTTTGAATCTAGCGTCCAAAGGCTCCTCCTCAAAACATCTCGACACGCGCGTCCGGTCGCGTGTGCGCGCGTGCACACGGCGCATATACTTCGGGCATAAACTGTACAGCTCAATGTGTAGGGTTTAATCACTCACAGTTCACTATCTTTTTCCAACACTACGAGGGTCTGATGAGCCCTCTCTGTCCCTGCTGCTTCTGATATTAGCTCTGTTAGCAGAGAGCTGCTGCTGGACTCTGAAGCTGAACTTGACTCGGCCCTGGATGAACTTTCTGACCAAAATAAATGCGTAACCCTGTCAAGCCTTGCCATTCTGTGAGGTGAAAGGTTTAAAAATAAAAATAAATCCGTCTTTAGCTGGAGAATGGGTAGGTTTTTAGTAGAAATGAGCCGTGAGTCCTCAGTGAACGAGACGGTAAACAGAGAAACACACGGAGCGTCCTGTACGACAGCGCCCCCTACTGGTACAGGTTTGGTCGATGCATGTTGAGAGAATGCAGACATTTGAATTTCATTGGCTGAAAAATGTCGGCGGCAAGAAATAATGGAAAGGGGTCTCTAGGAGGAAGGAGGGTCTTCATCAGAATGACAGATGTTGTGGAACTCAACCCATAGATCATAGTTTAGACCTGAAATATCATTTAAAACATTTAGAAAACTTTGATACAGAGAAAAATGCTCCAGAGAGCCGCTTTAAGTGTTTCCTGTGTGTTTCGTCCGTGGAGGTTGTGCTTTTGCATCTCAAAGCTGCAGCTTTTTATTTCTTTAGCAAAAAAAGTCTCTTGTGCCCTGTCCAATTTATGAAGCAAAACAATCTAAAGATCCAATTAAAAATCAACAAATCAAACACTTAATCAGAGATTATTCAAGGTTTGATCTCGACTTTACTGAGGATTAAAACTGTTTAATGACAGCAGTTGCTTTGAAGCAGCTGTTAGGCTTTATACAGTGAGCCTAATTTTAGCATTTATTTAATACTTTTTTATTTACTTTTTGCAAAAAAAAAAAAAAAAAAAAGGCCAGACTCCAGGTTGCTAAAAATTAACATTATGTCATTTCTGATACAAAACTTTAAATATTTTAGATTTTATAATTTTTTTTGTACATTTTATGTGTCCATGTGTTTATGTTTTGTTCAACATTTTTTGTCAAATGTATAAAATAAACAATACAATGCCATATTGGTTTCTAATTAGCTAAAATAATGTGGTAAACCCCTGAAAGTACGAGCAGCTCAAAGCATTACTGAGTCGATGTTTTACGGTAAATATGTCTGAACCGAGTCACAGTTTATGCTCGATGCTACGATGCTACTTAGAAAAATACACCCAGATTCATTCCTGTTACTTTATGAAACAGAAAACAAAGGTAAAAATAATTCAAATAAAAAAACTGGTGTGTATTTAAGGTGAAAATGTTGTACAAACTTATTAAAATATCCCAGGTCTAATATCCTTTTCTCTTCCAGGTCCTGTTAGAGCATCTTTATTTATCTCATTGAAGCATGTGATGAACTTAACTGGAAGAAACTACTGAACTAAAAAGTAATACATGAAAAACAGAGAGAATAAATTAATTGAATCAAGTCTAAAGTATTACCTTCCATTACTATTACCTTAGTGTTATTCTTTCTTATTTTATCATTACTTCACTGTTACCCTAATTGCATAAAATCAATAAAGAAAATGCAACAAAAAACCCATTTTCAATGCTTTTTCATGGTGTGATGGTTAAAGGGACTTCTGGCAATCCACACAGGAATCTATTAGAAAAATAAATAAATAAAAACAGAGGCATCAGCACAGATGGCCACAGAAGTTTACATTCCTAATCTTTCTTTTCCCATTCCTTGGAAACTGAAGTCCAGTCCGGCCTTTGGCATGCTAAGTATGGCTGCTTATCTGGTTTGCTTGTGATATTGACCACAGCGCTCTAATGATATGGTCAGACAAAGGACAGGCAGCAGCAGAAGAAGAGACACATAGTCAGAGAGAGGAAGCCCATTTCCTGAGAGCAGTATTGATCTGATCGTCTCCTCTCGCTCTTTTCTCACACACTCCTCCGAGCAAGAGGGTGAGTGATAAAGACGGGGGAGACGATAGAAGCAGAGGAGACAAGGGAGACAGATGACGGCACCACAGAAGTATTCCTGCCTTTCTGCTGGGCCCATATTTCGGTGCTGTAATGGTGAAGGGATTAATAATATATCCACATGATCTCTGGAGTGGCGAGGCTCCCCGGCTCTCCATTATAACCACAAATGCACAAGCTCCATAGAGCGCTTTTAGTGAGTACGCCTCGGAAATCTGTCCATCTGAAATGCACACCTCTCATGTTCAAGTTCATAGCTATCAATCAGGAGCTATTAGCTGCAGAGGGGTGGGGAAAGCCACAACAGATAAAACCCTCACCGAAGTGCATCTTAATTGATGCTTCATCTATTCTTCATATCCCGGCGGTGCGACGCTGACGTGATCTACAAGCTCATCAGGAGGAAATTAACCAACTCAACAGGCCATGTTTCATCCAGTGAAACCGACCCAATAAATATCCTGGTCCGACCACTCAGATTACAGCAACCAGCCCACTTTGTCCTGCTGCCGGTGGGGACGCCGGAGAGGTCAATGTGGTCAACGCCGTGTTCAGAATGAAACTTGGCGGTGACATGAATTTAAAAAGTGAACAAACTCAAAATATGTGAAAAGTTCAAATAAGCTAGCATTTCTTTATAGTTTACTTTTTTGTTTTCAAACTGCAGAAAAATATTATAATAGTTATTTGATAGGATTTTTTTTTTTTAACTCTGATGACAGACATATAATACCTAGATAGAGGAACATGTTGTGGAAGTTGAAGCCAAAATGTTTACAGATAAACATGTTTATCTATAATTAGTTATTTTGTATTTATAAGCACCGTGATTTTATGCAGGTGAGCAGGCAGAACATTCAGTAGACAGAAACACATTGTCTAATTGTCAACAGAGCATAGAAGGAACTTTCTGGTGCAAATATGATCCGTTTATCCTCTACGTTATAATTCCAAACCAGGCATGAAACATCTCAGTGGTTCTATGAATTCAGGAAGTCCTAAGCATCTAAAGATGTTGGAGTTTATAGTGTGGTTAAAGGATACGTCCATCATTTAATAAAATCATACCAGCTGTTGTCAAGCTCACAACTTTACTAATCATGGTCTAAATCTTTGTCTTGCTTCTGAATGAGTGTCTTGATCTCTCTCTGATGTTTTTATGCTTTTCTGTGATTTTGGAAGCTTTTGTTGCTCAGTTGAGTCATGTTTCTTGTTTTGTTCCCATAATTTTCTACATATTCTCTGATGCCCTCAGTTGCCATAGCTTCTCATTTCATCACCTGCTTGTTTTCCCTATTGATTCCCTTGTTTACCCTTTCCAGCCACCTCCCCAAGTAAATAAACTCCCTGGTTTTCATTGTCAGTGGTCAGGATATTTATTTAACAGACCATGTTGTCTGATCTCACTTTATTTTACCTTTAAACTTCTTGTATAAAAGATGCCATGTAAAGATTTTGTGCCTGCCTTTGAGTCTTACCTCAGTTCATAATATTAGTTCTGCAACTGCTGACAAATTTGCAAGGGAGTTTCCAAAATCTCTTGAAACTTTGGTTCTCAACGCCCTCGTATGAGTCGCGGGACTATGTTCCCATTTCACTTGAAATTTGATTGAATTCAGAAACTTTGCAAGACAAATTTCTTCTCGAATTAGTTATCTGACACTCATCAACTGCTTTAAATGAGCTTCTTTGAGTCAGAAAGTGTGAGGTATGTGAGACAACTAAATTGCAATAAATGTGAAGACAGATTTCAAACAAAGTGAGACATAATTAAGACACTTGGTGACAAAGATGCAGTGAAAATTTGCACAACAGTTGCACGACTATCACAATTTGTTTGCCATGATGTCATACGTGACCTGGACGTGTCGTGTAGCAATTTAGTTGGCGTTTAGTGTTTGAAGTTACCATAAATGCATAGGTTGGCTGATACCAGTCACAACATCCCAAGTGGAACATTGAGCGTATTTGTGTGAGCCGTGCTGTCGTGGAGGCTTGAATTTAAAAGAAAACAAGGTGGGATTAGATGCAAATAAATCTTAAGACAGAGGAAATGCTTGTGTTCTCATTTATTTACATAGGATTATTAAGCATTTCCTCTTAATATCACTCAGTTTTTAGGCTTTACTGTGAGCAAACAAATGAAATAAGACTTAAAACATCCACATGTTGACCTACATTGATATTCATGTGCAACATAATAGGACAAACTTGACAATGGGAGCATTATGATGACTAATATTTCCCTCTGTAATCTCTCATAGAAATGACCAGCAGCGCTCTTGTACAAGAACCAAGCCTATTTCCCTGCTGGCATAGGCATGCCTGCTACTGACCTGTAAACAATTCATGAGCGCCCTCTTTATATTTCATGGGGTGAAAATGGATGTTTCATGTCAGGTGGGAGCAAAAATGGAAACGGCAAAGAAGTAAATGGAATAATCTTCAGATCAAGGCGGAAACGGGGAAGATGAGGAGGATGAATCTGTGATTTCCACTCATCCATTCATTCCTTTAACTCCACAGCATCTTCTTGGACTGCGACTCAAGAGGTGAGATGATAAAAAAGTAGAGAAAGTTCGAGACGAAAGCCAAGAGAAGAAGGAGAGAGAGTAAAATGATGACTCTGCTCGGCTGATGAATGTGGAGCGGCGGGTGGCGGCTCCTCCGCAGGGAGCTGCCCTCGTAACTGACAGGGCCTGGCTGGGTGTAGTAATTGAAAGTAATGATAATTAATATCATCGGGATAATCACCATTCGTTATTCAGAGAGGATGTTTGTTGCTTCCTCTGAAAGGGGGAAATAATGCTCAGTTTGTTCAAAAAACGGGGGAATCTCATTAACCTTTTAGCTTTTCTAATCATGTTTAATTTTTCATTGAAGACGAAAGTGAAAACTGTTTCGCTAGACTGGCAGGCCTATTATTAATAACAATTTTTAAGATGTTTTTTTTCCCAAAAATCATATTCCGGTGCTTTTCTTCTCCACTGAACTGAGAATTGATGTTAAATCTGGATAAATTGGATTTGATGTCATGGATAACAAGTCTGGATTAAAAACACCCAAGACTCCTTACATACAGGCAGCCAATAACAGTCATCCTGCAGAGCATTTGAGAGGCAAATTAAGGCAGTCAAATACACAGAGGGAGATAAGCAGAAGGCTATGACCAGGAACAAAGTAGGCCCTCAATTTTCGACCGCTCCTGGTTGCATCAACCCCGCTAATGTTGTTTGAATTTCACTGGAGTGGTACGGAGAAACTTAGAGCAGAATAAGCGAGTGAATGTCATGAATATATTTCCATCTGTTTTGAGTCGGTTATGTTTTACTAGAAAAAACAAAAACATAGAAGCGGATTGTAGTAGCATTACAAACGCAGAGAGGCCAAAACCTCACCAACCCATCAAAATGGAACCACGAGGAAACACGCTGCACCGTGAAGAAGACTGCCCTCAGGGACGATGAGCTAAAAAAAAAAAAAAAACACCTTTCACCTTCATGCATCCTCTTTAAAAAAAACCTATAGTTATTCACTTAGTTCAAGTACAATTACACGCCTTTCAGTTGCAAATCAGAGCCGAGCTGTGAATCCGAATAGACAATCAAGCGAGGTCGTTTCCATAAACACAAGCCTCACGTTAAGCCAACTCCAGCCTATTAGGGAAGGGACATATGTAGCCAAATTACAGCGAGCACCCAAGGGATATGCAAATACCAGGGACCTCCTGCGTGACTCACCTTCATTTTTTTTATCATGCAAACCGTGGATAAGATTTGTAAGAGAAAGCAGAGGGATATTGGCTCGTTGTGTGGAGCCGAGTGCCTCTCCTTTGTGAGGAGGTTATCAAATGCTTTCCCCCCCAATAACCAACACTCCAACTTTTAGTAACGACAAAGGATTAATTTAATTGTTCTGATAATGGCGGTTGAATCGGAACAACTTTAAAATGGTCACGCTGAAAGTCCTTTTGTTCTTTTTTTTTTTCAGGTGGATTTTGCTAAATTTGGGGAAAAAGGTCAAAGTAATCAGATTTTTCATTTCGTCCTGAGCCGCTAATGATTTGCTTATGAACAGAAGTACAACCCTCTAAATGACATATCTGCTATTTGTGCAGTGGTTTCTGGGACTAATTAGGTATAGATTTGTATTGATTTGCTATAATTGCAGGAGTAAAAAGGAAACCCAGAAGTAGCTCGAGCTGTTTCTCTCTAATAGCCTCAATTTTCAGGTTCTCTAACTCAAACTGGTTTCTTCTGAGCGCTCACACCCTCTCTTTCTGTCTCCGTTTCGGACCACCCAGACAGCGAGGCCCTGTGCGCTCCAGCTGTTTCCCTGCTGTGGCTCGAGTTTGCGTTACTTTGTTTCCTCGTGGCTCTGATTGAGGCAGGCCCCCACCTCCCCCCCCCCCCCCCCCCCCCCCCCCCCCATTTCTTTTTCAGTTACCCCATCGTTCCCTGTGTGTTTCTCCTCAGATCCTGAAAGAGTCGGAGAGCTTTTGTATGCAGTGCAGGTGTCTTTGGTGGGTGAAAAGAGGCGTGGAGGGTTGTGGCTGTCCACCATCATGGGGGGTGAGTTTATTCACTTTATTCACCCCCACCTGTGGCAGGTCTTGACCCACATGAGTCAGCCAGAGTTACTCCTGAACTGTAGAGTCTCTGTGGTTTATTCCCACTGTGGCTAAGCTGCTTGTTCCTCGTGAGAGATTCATGGTGAGCTAGTTCTCCTCGTCCTCCAGCCTGCACTGGGATCAGCAATAAGATGTGTTTATGACTGAGAAACCAAGGACTAGGTATACAGTCGATTACTGAACGTAAACCAGGTGTGATAATTACAGATGTATAGATGCAATGAATGGTTTTTATACACCAACCAGGAAGACTGCTACAAAAATTGGAGCCTGAACCCCAGCCTGGTTAGTTATTTCCATGCTAAAAAATAAATGTTTTTGTATTTGGCAGTTTTCTGTTCGCTATATGGTTTTTGCATTGTTGGAGTAAATTTCTAGCTTTTTGAGGGATTCTGGTTTAGTGTTTATCAACAGAACACAAAAATAAGACCAGACCATCACATTTACAGTATATATTGACTCTGAACTGAAACTGAAGGGTTTTGGGTTCGATCCCAGTTTCTCTTATTTTGATAGTTTATCTCAGCAGGAACAAAGGCCATAAAGGTGATAACAAAAGCAAAGACAACACGCCTTTTTCTTGGAGGTTAAAAAGACATTAAAGAGAAGAATCAGTTCGGAGAAACCCAACCCCTGGTAGACTGAGCTGATCGGGGTCACATTCAGTTCCCACCTAACCAGTATTCATTCTCTTTTCCTGTAATTCATTGAAGCTGTATGTTTGCAACTAATTATACCTATACCAGGACCGCAACTAATCAAATTTAAAAGGCAAAGTGGAGATTAGCCATGAGATGACTGCGATATTCATTCATTTGCTTTCCAAACCCTCTTTATCCTGTTCAGGGTCATGGGGGTGGGGGTAATACCAGTCCCAGCTGTCACTGGGCAAAAGGCCGTGTACACCCTTGGCAGATTGCTAGTCCAATACAGATGACATAAAGAAAAAAACTCTAAATACTTTATCAGAAATATTCAGAACCTCTTCCACCACAAAGCCTGGTGGTTTGTATCAGGGCTGTTAGTGGATCCAAACCCAGCCCCTGGTTCCTTCTGTTCTTGGTGTTCTACCAGGTGACGTTATAAAGTCAAACATCCTCCAACCATTTAACATTTCTATTTATTGGGTTAAATTCATATCAGCTCACAGCTGCCAGGTGAGTCTGGGAAGATCTGCCTCATTAGTGAAACACAACAACAGCCTCAGGGGTGAAAATTAAGACAAACCGTTCTTCCACTCTGATCCTTGGACAGTTTTTGCATTTAGCTTCCAGATGGGTCAACCCAGAGCACAGAGAGAGGCATGCCCCGAGGACAATGTCACCCTGGAGCCAGAGGGCATGGATATCCATCCCATTTATCCTCCGCAGCCCAGGAAGTGGGGTTTTCAACAAGTGAAGGAATCAGGACACGCTGCTAAAAGTGTTGACATTTCAAGTCTAAGTTAAGTTTTGATCATCCTCTAGTCTCCTCCTTGTGTGTTTGACAAACCTGATGTGGATGTACACAGCTGGCGCCTGTTTGGTTGCAGCTGGGGATTTCTTAAGCTGAAGGTGTCCAATTATACATGGTGGTAGAGCGGGGACTCTCAAAGTCCCTTTAGAAAAGGAGGTGTGTGTGTGTGTGTGTGTGTGTGTGTGTGTGTGTGTGTGTGTGTGTGTGTGTGTGTGTGTGTGTGTGTGTGTGTCAAAGGGGCTGGTGAAAAAATAAATTGTGTTTGTGATCCCAGAGAGTCCCTGAACAGTTCAAGACAGCGAGGTGGGTGTGGGGAAGGTTAACCTCACTTTAATGAGCACTTAGAAGATTCAAATTTTAGCCGGAGTCGTTTAAAACCAGGCCAACCTCCAGTCAGTCTGTCATCATCGCCTACAAGGCACAAAAAATGATCCGAAAGGGAAGAGTGGAGCTTTCTGGGGTCTCAGACCCTAATTGAAGCAATAGTCTGCAATTTGGGGAGCAATATTAAGTAAAATAGAGGTTAGAGCTTATTTAAAGTTAGAAGCATTTTTAAATTCAACTTTGGATCTTACAGGGAGCCATGCATGTAGCGATGCAAAGTTTGAGTTTTAATATTTGCCTCAGCCTTACAGGAATTCAGCCTTCATTCACAGAAGTTCATTCTGGTTACCAGAAGCTCAAAATAGTCAACTTAGTGACTAAAGACTGCTTTAGTCTGGAGCACTTCATTAAAATGAACAGATATTTGTGTACTTCCTCTTTTGTATTAAGAATATGTTGGGTATCTTTTTTATTGTGACTAACGTGACTATTAATATCGCCTGGTAGTTCTTGGAACCGTGCAGGTTTAGACTGGCACATTTGTTCCATTTTTGAAGATGTTATTTCAAGAAAAGGACCAAATTGCCAAAGCAAATGTGAGTTCAGAGATGCTTATTCATTTTAAAATCTTGTTCTTCTTTGTATTTTTGGGTGATTGGCTTGTTTTTTTTGTTTTTTTTTCCAAATCCAAAACAAACTCCTGAAGTGTTTTCAATTTTTTCCTTTTTTTCATGTATAAAATAAAAATTCTCATGCTGACTCATGATTTTTTTAGAGGTTATAATTTGGATTTAAAGCTATACATTCTAATTATAGGTCAAGATTTCAGGATACAAGAACAAAAAAATATGATAAATGTTTTTTTAAATCGAGTGTTTATTGTATTTTAAATGCCAACTTTTTAAAAAGATATTTAAATTTCCAGGGAAATTTGAACCCAGCTCTGAAACAAGACAATTCCTTTAACAAACAGAACGGAGAATAGCTTCATGTTTTTCTTTGTTTCTTTTATTTTTAGCAGATGGGTCCGTTTTTGTCTTTGCTCTTACAGGAATCTCCTCTGGGTTTTATTTCAGCAATGTGTAAAATATTTAACTATTCAATCTTTCAACATTAATTTGGGATTTGTTGCCACCACCCCATCCTCCACACATGCGCATGCACACATACACACACACACACACACAAACATCCTGACTCCCCCTCTTCTTGGCTATCGGACATCAATCTAGCAAGCACCGTCTGCTAAGCCTCACTGGGCAATTAACCACATTGAGAGTGAAAGCTCTAATCAATCCCTGGCCTTCTTCGTCACACACACACACAGACACACGCACACACACACACACCTCAATTGGTGTAAATTATTCTGCCGTTTCTGTAGTCCAAACAGCACTTTTGAAAACAGCTGTTCCTTTAAAGAAACACTCAAACAAACACTGCCAAAAACACAATCTGTCCTCTTGTGCTTTTACTTATATATAAAACTTAATAAAAACAGACAGGTCAGCAGAATCCTTGCGTTGCCTTAAAGCTCCTGTCACACGTTACCATTATTATCCAACCTGCTTCTGTCAAGAGCACATCACCTTTACAGCCACAGATAAAACTGGAAACATTCTTGTTTTTATGGAATCTGTAAAAAAAAGTTTAGAAGATGGTACGTTTTAATGGACTACAAGGGGAAATTGTGGATGTCTTTTTGTTTTAAAGTGGTTTTTAGTTTGGAGAAATAGATTATTTCTGACTGAATCAATGAGCTAACGCCTGGTCAGAATGGGGACAGTCTTAAAAAAAGATTACTGCCATCTTATTAACTCCAAAGTCAGAAATGTGATAGTTGTTTATTTTAATGTTAATTTAGAAACCTTTATATCATGTTGATTTTGCATTTGATGTATTTATATAGGGCTGAATGGTGGCAGAGTTGTTAGAACTGTTGCCTTGCAGCAACGAGGGTTCACTTCCCCAGCTCGGTGGCCTCTCTGCGTGGAGTAAGCATGCTCTCCCCATGCATGCGTGGGTTCTCTCCGGGTACTCTGGCTTCCTCCCACAGGCCAAAAACATGACTGTTAGGCTGATTGGTCTGGTAAATTGTCCCTAGGTGTGAGTGGGTGTGTGACAGGTTGTTCGTCTCTGTGTGGCCCTGCGATGGACTGGCAGCCCGTCCAGGGTGTCCCCCGCCTCTCGCTCCTTGACCGCTGGAGATAGGCACCAGCTCCCCAGCGACCCTCTTTGGAGGATAAAACAGGTATAGAAAATGGATGGATGGATTTATATAGAATTCTATGATTCTTTACAATAAAGATTGTTCTGCAGCTTAAACCAGTTATGATCTGAGTGAAACTTGTTATGCAAATCTGGATGCAGTAATGCACCGTTGCGTTGTGTGCCAACGACCGACTTACTTCGCTGCTCGACATGTTGCTTTTTTCATAATACCAGTATATCGGCAGCGGTCTGAGGCTTTCAGCTGACTCTGCAGCTTCCGCTCTGCCTTCGCTCGGTGGTCAGGCCAGTAGCGGGCGTTCATGTGCACGCGGTATGTATACTGGTTTGGGTAGTGGGAACATTGGACTCTGTGTTCCTCATGTCAGCAGCTTGGGGTATTGATAGCTTTGTGTTTTAGGACATCACCGCTGATGGATGCCCTGCTGTCTCGTTCTGCGCGAGCTGTGTGTGTAACTGTGGCAACACAATGGAACTCAGACCGGCGGAAGAGCGGGACCGAACCCTCGCGGCCGGCGGCGTAGCCAGTGGTAGATCAGCCGACATCCTGGTGATCCGAGCCGTCGACGCTCCGAGTGGACAGACTGCTGGTTTGGAGCAGTTCGGAGAAAGAGCACGGAAGTGGAGGAGAGAAATGGTGTTCCCCTCTGGGACTATTAGGGTGGCGTGTGTGTGGCGCTGTGCATTGTTTTATCATATTTTCTTTTGTATTAATACAATGTATTTTTATTTATGGAATCGTGTCTCTGCTTGCCTTTAGTTGAACTCAAATGAGACGAACTAGATCTGCCACATTAGTGAGAAGTTTCTGCGTGCTCCGTGCAGGGCTGCAGTTACTCGCAGCGCCGGGTTAATTAGGTCTAATGGGCTATTAGCTCAACTTTGCTACAATTTTTTTCTTCAAACTGAGGTCAATCAATCAGCTACATACAACAGGTAAGATACTGATAGTTCATAAAGTCTCCACTGAGCCCCACTTTAAAAAGTCCAAAAGATTCCTTTAATCTCCTCTGACTTCTCTGTGTGTGCATAGCGTGGGCTAAATGTGAGCCATGTGGGGGGCTGCTGCAAAAGCCAGGCCTGCCTCCACAGCTTGTCTCATTGATTCATGTGGGCCTAAATGTCAGCACCAGCAGAGCAGAAGACCCTGGTGAACCCCCTGAGAGAGCAGGGTGATGGGAGCTAAAGGCACAGTGTTCAGCAGCCTCATCCTAAAATAGCACGCTTGACTCTGACTCTGCAAAAGGACAAGACATCACTGATTAAGGACAAGAAAGAAATCTCTCTAACACTTAAAATTATTACATTCACCTGAAAATGATGATTATTTCACTACATGGGATTTCCTCCACTAAAAAAAGCTCAATTTGCTGTAAAAACTAAATAAAGGTTTTGTGATATTTTTGTTTTTTCTTGCATGCATAAATATCATGCGATGGGCAAGCCAGGGTTGGAATTATTGACCTGTGATCTATTGATTTGACATTTTTTGTTCATGCATTCATAGCGCTTTGATCGTGTGGTGGGTTATACTGAATCTACATCAAACACAGAAGAAGAATCAATATCTCCCCGTAACATGAATGAGAATGAAATCAGCATAATTAATACAGGATGGTGGGGATTATCAGATAGAGTTGTCTTTCTGGATATCTTACTCAGAATTTTAACACCAGTCTCCGCTGAAAAAAGATCAGCAAATAAGTTTTTTTTTTTAAAGTGATTTTAGTTACTGATGTAATTTATTAACAGTTAGCTCATCCTTGCATCTATGCAAGGTTTGGCAATATTGCTTAAATACAGAGGAAACTTTCCATTTAAGTCGAGTTCATTCCCAGTCCAGGTTGGACTCTTCCAAGCCTGTCTCTTATCTTTATTTGTGGTGTTCATAAACAGGATCTCAAGGTGTAGTCGTGTCTGGTTTGGGAGCCTCAGAGTCTCATCTCTGATTTTTGCTGATATAATTCTGTTGCCGTCTTCAAGAAATGACCTTCACTGGAGCAGTTTGCAGGTGAGTGTTTAGCAGCCAGGATGAGACCCAGCTCCTCCAAATCTGAAGCCATGGTTCTAAAGAGGAAAAGGCGGAATGCTCTCTTAGGGTTCAGCCTGAGTCGGTAGGTCGAAAAGAGATGAGGCTCCGTCTACAGTAATGAGGGCGTTGCTCCAGTCTGTCGTGATTGAGAAGGAGCTGGGCCGAAAGGAAAAGCTTGGAATATACTGGTCCCCCTTCTAAGGTCATGAAGTTTGGGTCATGACCAAATGAACAAAAATGAACAGATACAGGATTAAATGGTCAGGCTCAGCTTTAGACTTAGGTTGAACATGGAAAAACAAGCCAGAAATAATAAAAAACAACTTTTTGCATAATTGGTAAAGTGTTTTAAATTCATTACACAAAGCGTTTTTCTATCCAATTTTATCTTTTTGAAAACACATTGTTAATAGATTAAAGCCCATTCTTGAGGTTGTGTGGGTGTGCTGCATTGTGGGGGATGGGGGCTGATATTTGCATTAGAAGTTGTACACCCCCATCTTTTTTGTCCCTTAGTTTTTTTTTTTCTTGCTTGAATTTAAACATGTTTTAAAAGTCAAACTACAGCAATATCATATCATAAACCTGTGATTGCTGCTCATAATGCTGGGGAATAATAACAGTCGGATTAATATATTTTTAAAATCTGCCTAACACTGGTTGTCTTTTTGTGAATCCTTGTGAGAGTGTGCTCATCCGTCACAGACATAGGACAAAGAGAGACCTGGAAACAGAACCTGGAAGTTGAAGCTGAAGCAGAACAAACACTTTTTAGTGGCTGGTTCCAGTACAGGTTTTAAGTCCCGCCCCCCATGTAAACAAACGAGACATTGCGCTTCCTTAAAAAAAAAAAAGGTGTAAATGGTTATTTGATATTAATCTTAAAACATGACGGCACTTGTAAATGGGATATTGTGGTTCAAGGGAAAGTAGAGCCGTGGTATCTCGTTACTTCCAGTAAAAATGTGGTCTGTTTGGGGCTATCTCCGTGTCTATGGTCCAAGTCAAGGAGATCAAAAGGAAAAAAAGTCTTTAAATTGACAATCCTCTCAAGGCTGCAGTTATCCCTGTTGCTGCTGCATCTTTTTCTACCACACTCTTCCCTTCTAATCAACAACCAGCTAGCTTCTTTAACAATGACACTTTGTGGCATCTCCTTCTTGTGGAGGATGTCAATGACTGTCTTCTGGACATCTGTAAAGTCAGCAGTCTTCCCCATGATTGTGTAGCCTGCATACCCAGACTGAGGCCCGGTCCCAATATCCACACTGCAGCCTTCAGTCCTCCATGAAGTGCACTTGGAATTATGGGAAAAATCTTTGCCAAAGTCTGTTTTCATGTGGACATCGACAGAGTGCATAGCGAGGGTGGAAAAGGGGGCGGGGACAAGGTCCTGATTCTCCACTCTAAAGAATCGGGACACCCTATGCACTCACGCACCTCCAAGGGAACACGCAATTGAGGGGCACAAGGTAGGAAGTGTGAGAATTGGAACAGGGCCTGAGAGACCATTGTCACACCCCAGACCCCACCCCCCATCCCTGTATTTTGGTTTTTGACTCCTTTTGTTCATGTTTTGGTTCAAGTTTAGCTCTTAGCTTCATGTTCAGCTGTTTAGTTAGTCCTCTGCGTTTAGTTAGTTCTGTGTTTGTTAACTTTTCCCCTCATGTGTTCATGCCCCTGAGTTTCCCTTGTGTTAGTGTTAGTTTGGTTTAGGTGCTGGTCTGTGTTTAGGTTTGTACTTGGTCTGTTTGGATTTTCCTGTGTCTCCTGGGTCACTCCTCCTGTGTTTGTGTGATTGGTTCTGTCTCCCTTGTTTAGTCTCACAGGTGTTCCTTATTGCTGCACCTGCTTCTTGTGTCCTATTCACCCTGTCTGTGTATTTAAGTCCTGGTTCATTTGTCACTCCTGGTAGTTGTGTCTGTTTTAGTACCCCCAGTTTAGTGTTTGCTCCTGTTCCCCTATCCAGTTTTGTATTTTGAATTCTGGCCTTTGTTTTAGTTAATAAACCCCTCTGAGTTGTATCCACTGTCTCCTGCTTCTCCGTCTCCTTCACATCACATTTGGGTCCTCACACCACCTGACAACCATTAAAGGTTCAGGAAACCTTTGCAGGTGTTTTGAGCTAATTAGCAGAGTGGGGTGTGACAAAAAGTTTCCAATATTCAAATTTCCATAGACACTTGGTTTTGTGTTTTCATTATCAGTAAGTCATAACCATAAAAATGACAAGAAATAAAGGCTTGAAATATTTTCCCACTGAGTAATAAATTTATATGAGTTTCACTTTCTGAAATGAGTGACAAAAATATTGAACTTTTTCACCTATTTTTTTTTTTTAGCTGAATGTGTCTTAGAATGATCTAATGTATGACTTTCCAACAGAGTGAGTGTGTGTTGGAGCTACCTGGCTGAGCCTGGCCCTCGGAGGGCTGTCTCACACGGAGTTTGAAGTTGCCGCTGAGTTTTGGAGGACGTGATAGGCTGAGGCCTGGAAGAAAGGAGCTGCTCTCAGTCGGCGGAGCAGTGCCGCTGGAGAGCTCTCTCGACGACCGCAGGCTCCAGCAAGGAAAGACGTGAACGCCTAACGTTTTTAATTTTTTTATGTTTATTTATTAATTACCCCCGTCGTATCGTCAGCCTCAGAACAAGATGTGACTCGGGAGCCTCTCAGCTGTATTCATGTGCGTGAAAAGAGCCCGGAGAGAGTGCGCAGAGACGGAGAAGAAGCCGAGCTGTGTTCGAGCGAATGGAACTTATTGTTGTGCGTTTGTTTTGACTATGTTTCCCCCCAGCGAGTGTGGGTCCAGCTCGTCTCTGTTCGCCGTCGTCGACCCCTGAATCGTGGGATTTATTTATCTGCCTTTGAAGGGAAACGCCGAAGGAAAGAGGAGGATTCTGCACCGCCAGCGAAGCTTTTCCTACAGAGAGCGCCGGGGATTTAAATAGTCAGTTGGTGGAGCCCCGGAGAGGCGAGAGTGAAAGAAAAGACATTCATGTGGCCATTC
The DNA here is from genome assembly GCA_006937965.1 of Callopanchax toddi. Classification (NCBI taxonomy): domain Eukaryota; kingdom Metazoa; phylum Chordata; class Actinopteri; order Cyprinodontiformes; family Nothobranchiidae; genus Callopanchax; species Callopanchax toddi. Next base: position 2,808,940 of record SSNR01000058.1, on the reverse strand, counting down.
TCTTTATTATAGCCAAACATTTTTTGGGGGGATTGAATAATGAGCAAGGAAAGACCTAAGAGGAATATCATTCAAAAGAAATACGTAAGTAAAACCGAATTTGCTTGAAATCCTCGGAAATGCTTTATTCAAGTTTGTCTCAGTGAAAACGCATAAACTTTCATGGTTCGGTTGTGAAGGTTACCAGCAGCTACTTTGTCCACTATTTGGGTCGAATATCTCTTAAAATGTCGTGGCTTTAAGATGTAAACAATTATGTGTGTGTGTTTTAAAGAAATGGCTGTTTATTTAGCGTCTTGTGTTGCAGCGATTCTTCGACATCAGACATGTTTTAAGCTATCTGAACTGCTTCGGGGAGGGGGGGGGAGATGGATAGCTTGGCTCATTTTGACTCGTTTAACCTGTGATGAAAGGGACGCACTGTGCGTCTCGGTTGATGTGTGAGGTTATAAAAGGGTTTGGAGTTGAAATATTTGGGATGCAGCCCTCAGAAAGCGGGGCTTTTTGTTCGCTTCTTGCTATCCGTGAAGACGAGCCTGTCGGCCATAGCTCGGTGGTGTTTCTGCTTCCATTTCGTCCCATGCTGAGCATGTATTCTCGGTTTTGTTTAACGCGTCTCCGTTAGAGAACATATTTAACATTTTAAAGCATTTCGAGACGGGAAAAACGTAAGGAGTTTCGTGTTTCGGGTGTTGTTGGCTTGTTTTTAGCGGAGGGGTTAAACCGACACGTTCTCGCGGCGGCTCTTTAATTTTCTCAGGCAGGAAAATAGGCTGGGGCGGTTATTTTCTCGGTACCTTTAAACGAGACGAGGTTTAATTTTACGCTTTCTTTGTTATTTTAAAAGCTGTAAAGTCAGTCAGGCCGGCAGGAATTTCGCAGGTGACCTCTGTGAAGGAGTAGATGTGTTGCAGCAGGCAGCTCGCTGAGGCACAACTCCATTTTTGCAATACTACGAGCAAGAGGGGGGAGGCTTAGCTCACCATCCTTTTGGGTCTCATCCTCTGCCACCTGAATTTGCATTAAACAGCCCAATACCCGGCCTGTGCATGTGTGAACAACGTGTTCCTTAAATGACCCTCGTTTTTAAAAAAAAAAGGCTTGTGTGTTCAGTCGCATTGCAGAGGCTTATGTATGAAGAAGCGACCATTTTCTTTTCTGGTGAATTTTCAGAGGAAGGGGGTTGTGAAACGCCGTTTTGGATACATGTTTACCCACACTTTAAGACACCGGATATAATAAGGTTTTAATATAGGGAAAACGCGAGTCAGTGGCTGAACATAGAAGGTGCCACAAATCATTTCATTTCCTCAGCTGGTTTGGCTGTGGGCCTCGGTGACTGGGGGTTTAAAGTTTGTTGCGCCTCTTTTGATGTGCAGATGCATTGTTGCTGTGAATTATCGCCCCAAACGACACGTTGTTGCATTTAACTCTGAATCTGAGCGAACAAACAAAAACACCATGTGGAGAGGCTCTGAGAACTGCAGGCCATGTGGTTCCAGAATGTATATAAAAACTCCAAATAATTCACTTGTTTTAACCAAAACGAGTTATTTAAGTGAGAAACGGGTTTTGAAGTGTGTAGTATAGCTCTTTGAACAACCTCAGTTAGGAGAAATTAAGATTCTGACAAGTTTTGACCAGACAAACAAACCTGCAAACTTCAACATCGTAAATTCAGCAGTTTGTGGATTTTTACATATAATTCTGTGCATTTTTTTCTTCAAATTTTATAATCAAGACATTAAAAATTTGTGGAAAATGTAGTGAGATAGCATAAACTACTATAAAATGTCAACTCAAAGTTGTTTGAGGAAACTTGGGCCTTATTATGTTTAGTTTGCTCATCTGTTTGATCAGAATGCCTCTTTTTCTCCAAACTGAATCATCAACAAGTTAATGTTTATTATTCATAACACTTAAAAAATTAACTATTTCTTTATTAAATAGTTTTTGTTAATGTTTGTTTCAAATAAGACACAGAAATGAACTTCAATAATGCTTTCCCTAAGAATGTTGTAAGATGATGTCAGAATGTTTGTTGGGATAAAAGACCAAACTAGTAGACTGAATGTGGCACCATTTCCATTTCCTTAAAAGCATTTTTTTTTTTTACTTAAACACATCTGCATGACCCCTTATGCTCAGCAGATGTTTTTTGTTTCTTTTCAGCACCTCGGTGTCAGTAACACAATGTGCTGATGTAGTGGCCTTTATTGGAAAGCAGCACAAATGTGAGTGAAAGGAGGCAGATGTTTGAAACTGTTAAGAAAATAACTTTTTCTAAGGAACATTTTTAATGTATTAAATGATGATGGTTGTGTTTCAGTTGTATTGGTGGTGTTTAACAATAGCTGACTGTTGCAGCAGGAGTGCTGGAGTTAATCATTCATATAGAATCACTCAGAATTGGATGACCATTGGAAGCCATATTTCCTTGACCTGGATATATAAAAAATAAAGAAACTGTGTCTCTGAAACAGCAAGAAGCATATTCCTGTCATGTATGAACCATGTTTGTCACATGTTTTTGACAGCCTTGGTTGATTCAGAATGTCTGACCTGGACCAAAATAGGCTCAAAACATGCCTTTTTACAAGATTTCAGGATGGAGGTCCAGCTCCTCATCCCCCCCCTCTTCTGGCTTTCAGGGGAGGTAAAGACGGATCACCCCTCCCCCTTCTCTCTCCTCTACCTCCCCCTAATTAGCGTAAGACAATTATACATGCTTGGCTTAACCATTTCCCCTGAAACACAAGTGTGAGTTGTTACCCCTTAACCCCCACCCTGTGCTCCCAACAAACACTCGCTATTGGCAAATGGTATTAAAATTTATCAGTCATTAGATGATTTTAAAAAGGGGAAAATTACCCTATAATAGAAACTAAGCAAAGCTGGATGATTATCTTTTTTTTTTCCTTCTAATGGAGACACCTCATCATATTCTCTGTAATGTGTTGCTGCTGGAAAATATTTCCAGTAATAAAGAACTAACGTGTACTGGACTGGTGTTGCTCTGTCTAACAAAACATGACACAAACTGTGTGCGTTTGTTTGTGTGTGTGTGTGTGTGTGTGTGTGTGTGTGTGAGAGAGTAGCGCAGCAGACTAGAGTGCAACCAGGCCATTTTGTGCAGAGTCTGCTCTTCCTGTAGGCTTGAGCTTGGACTAGGCCTCTGATTCAAAGGTTCTGTGTGTGTTGGTGTGCACGTATTTTGTATGTGTGTGTGTATGTGTGAGACAAGCACAGCTGCTGCAGGGGCCTTTACAAATGTAAAGAGGCTGTCAGTGTTTGTTTCATCAGGCGCACAACTGATGAGGACCAAGTTGAAAATCCATTGCACCGCGAGTGTGCATGTCGAGCTCGCACAAAAAGAGGAAACAAAAATAGAGAGTAGGGGCAGAATGGGGGAGTGCAAAGGCACAGACTCCCCCTTCCTCCTCCTCTTCTCCTCTTTTTATCTCTGTGTGTCTGTCTCTCGTTCTTGGGCTGTCCAGATGAATTGTGGGCCTCATGTAGGACCACGAAGAGAGGGTCACGGGGTTGTTTTTTCACTGTGCTTGAGCCTCTGTGCGCTTCATTTAACCTTATGTTTCAATGCAAATTCGTCTTTCATGAGCTCCCTTCTCCTCACGTGTGCAACATGGTAGGGTTCACTTTGCAACCCCTTATGTCACTATGGCTACCAGGGCAAAACTAAGTGCACTGCGGCAGAAGCAGCGATTTACTGCCTGTTTATTTTACTATGTTCAGCGTGGCTGCATTCCACGTGGCACACGTGAAACATGCTATGGAAGGAAAATGTGCCTGCTTGTGCTTTGTTTTATCGGTTTTCCTATAAACACACAATGTGTAATGTCAAAGCAATCACCACTAGTGCAGGAGTTGCAGCGTGCTGAGGAAAACTTGACAATGCACGAGACACGTGTTGTCTGAATTATCTTTTCTTGTGTGTTTGTGACACACATTCTGTGCATAAAATATCAGTTTTGCGAACATCACCAGTTTTGTTTGTGTTTCTCTGAAGCAGGGGGGAAGAGGCTTACTTTTGCATGCCTTCGGCCTTATTCTCCTCCTCCTGGGACCCGCTCACTCGGCTGGAGTGAACTTGGCTATTAATCTGGTCGTATTCATGTTTTAAGTTTTAAAACGAGAAGCCTGTGTTTCTTTAAAAAAAATGTAATAATGCACTGTAACATTACAGGTGCTCTTGAGTTTGAACCATGTTATCTGCTTCACTTCCAGTGCGCAACCTTTACACTCTGCAGAAGGTGTCTACATTATGTCACAGGCACCAAAAACTCTTGTTATGCAATACAACCTTTTTTTTTTTTGCTTCTTATCGGCTGCTGGCACTGAACTCAATCTCACATCACACACACATGCGATGAAAGGTCTTGCACACCTGCAGTCAGTAGGTGAGAAACTGATTTTTGAGGTCAAACTTGTACAATATACAAGCAGTTTAAGCCATTTGCAAGAGTAATGACCTAAAATGAGGTGTGACTTTTTTAGTTGAACAGTTTACATGTTTGTGCGTAAACCTGTGTAGGTGCGTTTGTTTGCATAGGCTTCAGTGTCTAAAACAAGGTTGTGTCTCACACACTGCTTATGTTCCCCTCACGTGCGTCTTCATTTGAGTGATTTATGTCCTCCTGCAGGTTTGGATGGAGATGGGGGGAAGTGAGACAGCTGGTCAGGCTCTGAAAGGCTGCATGCATGTTTGTATGTCTGTAGACACACATGCTCACTTATATGTGTGTGTGTGTGTTTGCGTGTGTGCATGTAGGGGGGTGGGGGTGGTTGCCATCGCTTATCCGTTCAGGATCCCTGTGAAGCTGAATCAACACTTTAGCTTTGGTCCTGTATGTTTTAAAATAGGTCGTTTCATTTACTCTAATAAATAAAACAACTTTTAATTTGCTTTATTTGAAAGCATTTGTTTTTTTGTTGTTTTTTTAACCGAGAGAAGCACAGATAATCTTCAGGTGCTTATGTTTATAGTTGAAAATTCAGCTCCTGATTTAAAAGCTCAAAGAAGAGTATTAGTTTGTTTTACAGCCATCCTGAAATGCCGAGCCGTTGCAAGCTTAGGCTGGCATTAGCTGTTAATAACCATTATGTGCATCTCTCTGGCAACCTCTTGACCGATCTCTGCTCACCTTCTCCCCCCGTTCTTCGTCTCAGCTACATCAGTTTAATAAACACTCCTCACATTTTCATCCCGTGGTCAATCCCATCTGATCCCCTATTGTGACTCGGCCATCTTTAAACATCCAGTGAATTAAGCCTCGAGGGATGAAGCAACAGAGCGTTGGCTCAGTCCAGTATTGATCCTCTCTTACACGCTCTCCTTTTCTGCTCAGATTGTCACGGTTTTACCATCAGACACGCACGCAGTGTAACGCTATGGTTCGGAAATGTTTCTCTGACCATATTTTCCGTGAAGATTGTTTCTTGTGTAGATTTATGGAAGTTCTATTAATTCTTGCGTTCAGAGCACACTCATAACGTTTCCTGTTATGTGTGAAGATCTGACTAGCTTTCTACCATGTACAGTAATCTATGAATCATTTATTTTCGGATTTCTGTTCTGGTCCTGTTTGACCCAATCAGTCCCCCATTTAACCTCCCATGAGAATAATTTTAATAATAACTTAAAAAAAAACAATTTAAGAGTAGTTTTTATTATGTTTTCCAGGGTAACCATCTGCAGCTCTGACACATTTTGAGATGGTGACCTCTCATTCTGTTCTGTTCACTAAGCATTTGGCTGCTTATGAGGGAGGCCTTAATTCAGTCTGGCAGACCTGCCTCCCTCCCCCGTCTCCCCCTGCCCACTAACCTCTTGGGAGGAATGGGCCAGAGAGGCACTGGGTGACTACGGTTACTGCCTCACGTCGCGTCTCCTTTTCAAAGTTTAAAAAAACAAACAAAAAAAAAGAACGTGGAGGATGTTTTATGTGCATCTTTAAATCTTGGCTGATTCAGAGTAAAATGAGTAGTTGCAGGAGAAGTGTTAACTGCCTCTGGCCATCTGCTTTTAACAATAACACCTTCCAAACTCTATTTTTGGGGAGTTGACAGGAACATTTCATGCTGAAACTTGAGGAAAACATTTGTGATGCTGCAGAGTTGTGAGAGAATTAGGAGGAAATGGGTTGATTAAGAACAGTGACTGTTAGTATAAATCTTTAATTAGATTAGCGAATAATTTTGTTTACTAAACACCTTGGGTTGTTTCTACTTTAAACTCTAAAGAACAAGTAAAAGCTAGCAATTTTCAATTTATAATGTTAGATTTTTTTTTGTTTGTTTAAAAATAGCTTAGCCTTGCTGTAATCATTTTTATAGCTTTCCTAAAGCTTGTGTAGGGTATCCTTTAGGCACTTCTTGTAAATAGAAAGTATAATGCAAAAGGTATGAATTGATAAGTCTGTAAAACAATATTGATTTTTTTTTTTCCCCTTCCCTTTCTTCCTATTGATTTTGTGCGATATGTGCTTCTTAAGCATTTCCTCAGAGAAAAGCAGTCTGGGTGTGAAAGGTATTGTTCCCCCTACTTTAACCACGGCTTTTACAATTCTCTCGGCTGCACGATTTCCTCCAGGCCTCACAGCAGGGAGCTATAGTGCATGCTGCACTGAAGGGAAGGGCGCCAGAGCCGGGGCTGAATGTCTGGCTGGCCTCCTCTGGCCCTGGATCAAACATCTCAAGGCTGGAGGGGGGGTGGGGGGTGGTAGGCAGGTCTGGAATTCCCAACCTGTGATCGCTGAGGAAAGCAAATCCAGATAGAGGGTGATAATCAAACTCATCGTCAGCTCAAGTGGAATCTGTATTAATGGCATTAAATGATTTTTCAAAGAGTCCTAAAAACATCTAAATCAATCTCTTGGTGATTTGGGGTTTTATTGTTTGAGAATGTAGATGGAAAACGAGATAACTCATGTTGAATTCCAAGCCTGGCTGTTGAATGTGTTCTGAAATAAGTCATTTGGAAACAATCTGGATAAACTAGCAGAAATTTCCCTACGTGAGTTGCGGGGCCTCACTCTTGTGTTGCAGGAATTTTAAACGCATTCAAAAAAATTTGAGACAAATTACCTCCCAATATAGTCTGTCATAGCAGGCATCTGGAACTCATCTCAATTTAGTTTGTGTCAGTCAAAGTGTGAGACATTTTATGGAGGAGTTGGTGAGCAAACTGATAAATAATCAATAGAGATGCACCGATTCTGGTTTTATGGGCAGATATCAATTTCTGATTCTTTTACAGCTGTGATCTGCCGATACAGATTTAGTCACATTTTTCTGAAACTATAAATTCCCATTTTAATGTGATTCCAACTGAAAATGTGCATCATTTCCTGAAGATTTTGTCTTCATCAGTCTTATCCCAGAGGTATTCTGGTTTAACACTCTGTTTCTTTGTGTGTGAGTAAGGGGGTTATTGAGAGGGCCTTTAACCCCCCCATCCCCCACATACCTACCAAGTTTAAATGGAAACAGGCATGCTGAGAAGTGTTCTGAGTATTCTGTTCATGTCTTGTTGGAATCAGTCTTTTAATCATTATTTTGGAGAAAATTGAGCGCTTAGCAGTGAAACAGAGAATGTCGTTACGAGGGAAATTCTTGGCTAAATACAGTTTTAATATGAAAGAAAATAAAATTGAAAACACTTAACAGGAAACATGCATCTTTTGCTTATACTGTTCTATATTTAGTCATCGGATTTCCTTGCATCACCCAGATGTCAAGACGAATTTCTGAAATTAATGTAATTAGTCATAAGTTGCTCGCTGACTTTCACAGCTTGTGATGGATGGTGGCCTGTTTCCTGACAGTAAATGTTTTTATTCTGTCATTGTTGACAATAATTTTCATTTTGCTTAATCAGCCTCCTCGTTCGGTCGCAGAAATCGAGAGTGGAATTTCAGATTACTCATAACGCAAAGTCAAATATGACATTTCTCTTATTCTTGTCAATGTTCCACGGCTGGAAAAAGAGATGTGTACATTAATTGCATTGACTCACACTAACTAAATGAGCTAAATGTTTTCATGCATGTATTAAAGTGTGAGTGAAACCATGGCAACAGTTTGTGCCAGTAGCACTTCGTTATTGTGATGACTGGTCCACGAGGCGTGCTTCCTGTTTTCATGTTTGTAATGTGACTATTTAAATCAGCAACTGTGACTTGTTTATTAAAAGACCTTGTGCACGTTACTTGGCAATCTATGACAATTCTGTTGGCAATAAAATTTGAAACTTACAGTAAATCTGAGTTTCACTGTTTTCTCTTGAGAATTTTGGGGTTGGTCCCACGCTCCTTTTTTTGTTAGAAGAAAAAAAAAAAAACATGTGTTCACATTGTTTTGGGATTTCTTTTCAGTTTTCTGACAAAGATCCAAATCTAGATGCATGAATCCAAATTTGTATTTACAATAACGTGATTTATGTTTTAAATTCATATTGAAAATTAGCGTTAAGTTTCACAATTGATTTGCCCTTCATGGTGACTAATCGCATACACAGCCTTTTTGATGCACATGTTTTGGCTGTTTTGCAGAAATTGGCTTTTTGTGCTGCTGAGATCTTTTCCTACACATAACCAAGCAGCGTAGAGGACTAAATGTATCTAACTTAGCTGAAAATGAAAGCTGCCGCGGTCTACAAAATCCACCCAATCCACCCAAAGGATAAAAAACCCACATGGGATGCTAACCTCAGTCTCCAGGGTAAAAGTCCTGTGTTGTATTCAGACTTTGTTCCTGATCTTTCTGTCAGCAGAGAGCTGCAGCTGCTTCAATTAACCATCACTCTAACTGGTAATCTTATTTCCCTGACTATCTGCATTAGGCTCAATCTGCTTCCATTTAACTCTTATAAAATCACTTTACAAACTAAAGCTGTCTTTTTTCCCTTCATTCAGTGATGTGTCATGTATTTCTCAGAGTAAGTGTTGTCTTTTTCTTTTTGATAGCTGTTTAAATATAGAAGATGCTTATATTTGACTACCCTCCAGTATGTGTCAACTCATAAAGGGAGTAGATGTGTTTCAGGGCAGGATACTCACTCAGCAGCACAGTTGGAAACAAACAGCCAAACACGCTTGCAGCCCCCCTGATTATTTCCATGAAATCCGTCTACCACTCTCCCTCCTCCTGTCTCCCTCGCTCCCCTCTTTAATTTGACTCGGCCACAGCGTCCATACCTGTACCCTGATTGTTGTTTTCTGACAGCCGAAACTGTGTTGTCGTAACATAATCGTTTAGTCTCCCTCCTGTTGTTGCTGGCGAGCTCACATGCTGAAATCTATCCTCCGCTCATTTTTATGGGCAGTGAATTTGTTGTTGCGACTGTGACTGCTGCTGGCTCACCCGAACAATGCATTTTCTGGAGTAGATGGCTGCTGCAGACATCCGAGAAATGCCACATGTTACATACACACCGAGGTCATGCTTGTGAATTTGATTAGCTTGACTGAAATATGATAGTCGTGATAAGTGACCTGATGTGTTGAATTTTTAATCTCTGAGTTGACCTGATGCTCTCATCGTCCTTATTGATGTGGTTAAAACGGGAGCGGTTTGGTATTAAACTAGTTAAAATGACAAATCAAGAGCCTTTTTTTAATTTTTAGGACTGAATTATCTGTGCTGTGCCCTTTACTGGAAAATTTGATGCTGTGATAAGTTGTTTTAACTCGGGGCAGACTCGTTGACCCTGAATGCTCGTCTACAGGATTCAGCTAAGCCTTTTAACCTCCTGACATATTGCCTCTAATGGAGCTAGTAGCAGAGGTGGTATCACGGGAGATGAAGCCACATGTTTAATCCATCTTGCTTTTGTCTCTTGTTAGATTTTCCTGAATGCCCTCTACCCAATTTGTGTCTTTTGTCATCTTTTCACCACTTGATTTTACCTGCCAGTCTCCCATTTTGTCATTGTCTTATAAATAAAATGGTGTAAATCCCACCCAAAACTCCTATTTCACATTTGTCACAGTCGAGGCCACCTAAATGGTGAAAGCCCGATTGATTCACGAGACCCCGAGGTGCACATAGGCCTTGTAACACGACAGGGATTAGATATTTATTGGTTCAGATTTGGAGTAAGCTGTCGACGCGAGACAGAAGTTCCAAGCTTGCAAGCTCATAATGGTTTCCAAATCTAGTTTTTATATTTTTGTTTTATTGTGATCCTAATAAAAAACACATTTTAACCCCCCCCATTCTTCTACGTCTGCACAGAAAAGCGTGGATTTATTTTTAAAAACTAGTGTGGTTTATCATTCCATGCCTTTTATTAGTGAAAAGCTTGCCACAAAAACGTGATATCTTTGCTTTTGCATTGCAAAAGGAGGAAAATAATCTTGTGTGGGAATTGAATAAATTCAACCCTTGTAAATGCATCCGGCTCTTGACAGCGAGTTTGCATATGATTTCCATAAACGAGGGTGGTGATGTATGAATAACTTGTCAGACGGATTGATGCATGAAGTCGGCTGTCATTCACTGGTGGAGTTTATTGTGACGCTGCCCGACCTGACCCATCATGATGTGACTAACTGGCTAAATGAATGAATGGCTGACAGTGTATCATTATTAATATTTCGTTTTTCCTGTATCTTTGTGTGGCTTCACATTTATCAGGAGTAGATTATTTCATTTTATTGTGAAGAGAAAATATGCTCTCGTACAAGACTTCCCTCTCCTATTCACAAGCAGTGATTTTCACTTCATTTTTCCTTTCCTCCAATTTCTGTTCCCCCTTTTTCTTTAGTATCTTTCTCATCAGTAGGTGTTATCAATGTGGCTATTGTCAGGGCTCAAAGAGCAAGGGGGCTCATGAGACCCTCTGACAATGGGCGCATGCTTCTTGTGTTATTTGTGTGTGAGTCTGTGGTTGAAGTCCGCGATAAACGCTTTGTGTTTCTGGGAAGCACCTCTTCTTCCTCCTACATGTTCACCTGTTTTCACTGCAGGTGTTATGGCCCAAACAGTTGAGTCTATCAAGCTCTGATTTCATGACCAACCACAAAACCGTTTAACAAAAAAAAACAAAAACACACCACAGCTGCATAGTGATACGCTTCCCTGACACCTAACAGATTTCTTCTTAAATTCTCTATGGAAACTACCTGAAAGCCTGTTTTAAAATAAGTATCCCAATAAGAAAATTCTTCCAAATTTATTTGAATTTTAGAAGTAGCTATTCTATACAGAGTGATGGTAAATTGCCCAAAGGACACAGAGACGAGGGGACCCAGCTGGAGCGGGAATCAAACCACCAACCCCCCAGTTGCATAACAAACACTCTTACCCACTGAGCTTCTGATGCCCCTTTTAAGTGATGTATTTGTTGGTCAACATTTGTTATTGGGCTTCAAATGTTGTTTAGATTGTGAATGGCTGGAAGGCGTTAACAATAAGACAAGACCATTTCTGCTCAGGTCGTTTTAGATGTGACGCATTCTGAGCCTGATTATAACCTGCACTCCTTAAGAAAGAAGTAAAACTAAAATTGTGTTTTACTTAATGATTTATGTTGGCTTTAATCCATTAACGTGGCTTTATTGTTAATCGCTAGCTGTGGCATTACGATGGTATTAATAGCATCTATTAGCATAAGGCAGCTAAAGCTATGTGGCGTGTTGTTTAACTCTTAAGCAGCACAGTATCATTTGCTGCTGTTATGAATCAATCCAGTGTTTACATGTTATGTTGCTGTGGTGCTAATGATGAAATGTGGATGATTTTGATACTGTTGAATAGGTTTTCTTGGCCCTTTTTAAACTAAGAAATTTACTTTTCTTTTTTGTTGATGGCTTCCTCATCAGCCTTATTTTGGGAAATGGTGTTTAAGATTCATGCAAGATTCATGAGCGAATGACTAGTCTAGACAAGTTGAGACTAAGAGATTGTTGCCTTTGTAAAACTATTGTAATTTCCTTAAATTTCCTAGCAGTTCATGCTGTTTTACACACTTTTCCAAAAACAACAGTTTCTTATTAGGAGTGTATGCAGGAGGGAGATGCTACACTATTTGATAATTAGCCCAAGTGCTCTGTAAAAATTCTTTTTTTAGGGCTTAAATTTTACAAACGTATTAAAGTGTTGAGTGCTTTGCAAAAAGAATGGGTAACAATAGATTGTAAAAAACATATTTATGATTTTTACCACCCGTAATCTTGTTTTATTTATTTGTCACTAAAGTCTAAATTTCCCTGTTTGTCCACTATTCTGTTTTACTTTTTCTGAAGGCATTCCAAGAAGATTTTGTAAGCAGTTTCCTCATTTTACACGAGTGCATTTTTTCAGCTTTTTAATTGGTTGTTCTGCATTCATATGTTCAGTTATCAATATAACTTTTTAAGGGTTTGTCCTGTACATGACAGTAAGTTGGTAGGAGTTGATGTAAACAAAAATATATAAAAACTTGCAACATTAAGATTCACAGTTCTACAACCTTTTCTGCCAGTTTAATGTAAAATGATTTCTAAGCGGTAAGTCAAGGCAGCAGAGAAAGCTTGTCAAGGTCTTTTTGTTGTTGTTGAATGGGAGATGCTGTGTTCTGGCCACAGCTGAAGAGAATAAAAACATCTCCTGCTGTGAAAAGGATTATAGAACAGAATAAGTCTTACAATGTGAGAAAAATGATTTTAGAGCTTTAAAGTTTAAAGAGGAGACTTGATTGTTGATAACACATGCTCTCGAGCCATCGCTCTGTCTGTCAGTCATACTCTTTATCACACACACAGACAAGATGGCTGCTTGAGGCTGTAGCTGGCTGTTAACACCTCCAGCCTACACAGGGGGGCACCTTTTTTGTTGCAGCTTCCTTACCGCAAGAGAAAAACAAGAAGGGGGAGAGCTGTGAGGTTAGGGGGCCCCTCTTGTTCCTGAACATTCACATTATGCGAGCGGTAGTCTTTATTGCCTCTCGGAGAGTTTATGTTGAGCGCAAGTGCTCAGCGTTTGCCTCAGAGTGATGATAAAGAAGTAGGTCAGCGAAGAGACCCTGTTCAACCCGAGCTGAGCTGCTAATGCGTGTATAAGTGTGTGTGCATGTTCTGTGTGTGTTTGTGTGTGGTACATTTGTTTCCTTCCGCCAGGAGCTAGCCTGGCCTCTGTGGCTTCAGCAGCATCAGACAACTCTGTGTTTCTGTGAGTGTTTCGGTGACAGCTGAAGCCCTGGCAGAGCCATGTCCAGAGTCAGCAGTCGTACGCAGACTGACAGCCGAGAGGAAGGAGGTGGAGGGAGGAGGGGGAGATTGGACACTGAAAGCACTTTTCTGAGACGGAACAAGTGTGCAGGAGAAACGCAGAGGAAAAACAGATGGGCTCTGGCACGAGCGAGAAACTGAGAGGAAGAGGGGGAAAACTAAAAGCTGTAGAGAACGAAACTGGATGAGTGAATTCTCCCCGTCTCTTATACTCATTTCACAGCTCACTGCTGTTGTTAGGGGGTGGCTTTAAATGCTCCACCCCTTTCCCCCCTACAAGCCAATCTACTGTCATATTCCTCGTCAGGCTTCTTCCTGATTGGTAGGTTGTCGCAGCCAAAGGAATGAAATGGGATTGATGGGTAATCTGGGACTTGAGCAGGAGGAAGAGTGGTAGGAGCTTGGAGCAGGTTTACGGTTAGACAAACATGGATATTTTGCAGGACAAAAATATGGAAATAGACTAATCCCACCAGGATTTTTTTCATGCATGATTATTGCTTCTGTTACCATTTATGATGTTTAGAAGTTGGCTGCAACTTGTTAACAGTCTTCCTCTTTAAATAAGGGAGCTTCATTAGTTTGATTGCGCTAGAAGAAATGAGTCATCATATTAAAAAACTAAATCGGAGTTCTGAGCAACTGGAAGAGAAAGCACTGATGAATGTGTTGGCCTCGTCAGAAATAGCTGTGCAGTCTCCCCCTTTTGGGCATTGTCATGGTTCTGAATGGCTAATGGGAAGTGAAACCAGAGCTGGAGACGGCTCTGTAATGGCCCCTGTGCTCTGCCCTTGAGTATGTTTGTACGCAGCGCTGAAGCTTGGTCATAAAGGCAGCAAAATGTTAAAATGTACAAACAAACATGTTGAAAATACCATCTCTTTTAGGCCTCTGAAACATTCACCCAAATGGATAAAGATGAGCGGAGGAATCGGCACATGCGTAAATCAATGGCCTGCCAAATGCAATAAAAACGTTGCTCACAACAGTCAGATCAATAAATAATTGATTCTGGTTTTGCTGAGTGACTTCAGGTCAGAAAAACTTTAAATTCCTGCCTGGTTACCAAAACATCATTTTTTAAAATTTTTTATTTATACAATAGATTGACAAAGTGTTTTTTGAGGAAAAAATGTTAAAAGTGCTGTAAATCTGGAATTATTCAAACAACAAAAATAATACATTTTACTTTATTAAACTGCCAGAGAGTGGTAAAACCACAAAAAAGACAAACTCACAATTTCCATTTACCGTAACGGTTTCCTTTTGCCGTCACATCTGTTTCAAAATTTTTTCCCCATCATATCAGTATTTTATTTGTGCTCACCTCATCACTAGCGCTCAAAAACACATACATAATTAGCAGAAATCCCCAAGTTTTAGGTAAATGGGAACAGATCAGAGAGACTGCATCATTTCTTCTTGTTTTCTTTTTTATTTCTCTTTCTGAAATGACAGTCGCCACAAACCACAAACTTTCACTCTCTGAAGACGAGAAGGTGTGTAGCATGCTTTAGCATGGCCCTGTACACGAAGGCTTGGCAACATCGATCTATTTTTAGACTAAATTTGAAGGAATTAAAGGGCGAGTCCATGATCCATTCATTCTGAGTAACTCCAAAGGATAAACAGACTGGCTCCCAAGTTAATAATTTAAACCAGAGTGAGAAAAGCCTGGCAAACAAAGATTCACTGAATTGCATCAGGGCTCGTCATGTGTTTTGGACATGTTACTACTTTGAATGTTGGTGTTAAACTGGGGGGAAAAATGTTCTTAAACATCAAGATGCATTTTGTAAATGTCCTTTAGAACTGGTTATACTGTTTTGATGCATGTATGCATGTGTTTTCCAAAAGCAACCTCAAACATTCCATCTATATAAATAAAAAAGCCTCCATGTTTGGTTGAAGCTTGATGGCTTTCAGATAATAAATAATCTTTGTCATCTTTGCACATTCCCCTGCCCAATCTCCTCCTCCATAGCTGTATTGACAGGAAGAGTACCTGATTTCAAACGAGTTTCAGTATGACACAGCTGACAAGAAAAGCCTCCATCACCGAAGAACGTCAAAAGCTTGCAAAGGGAAAAACTCATGACATTATCGATTTTCCAAAAAGTCTTGCATGAGCTAATAAGCATGACTCTTGTAAAGTTCAGCTTGTAAATTAAATGGCAAATTAGGTTAATGCTAATACATTTTTACAATATGATGGAATACAAGCAAGGTCACGTTGTTTTCTAGCAACGCTGAAGAACATAACCAGATGTTTTGCCGTGTTGGCGCTACTGTTTCTGATTCCACAAATGCATGGCTAACAAAGAAGAAATGTCACCACGCTGTGTCTATAAAGCGAGTCACATCATTACTTTGTGTAGATGGTAATTTCAGAGGGCTCGTGTTTGTGTATGTGAGATGGAGTGAGTGACAGTGTGCGTAGGTGTGTGCGAGGAGGGGAACAGTGTTTGTTTGAAGGCCTGATTTCCTCTCACTGTATAGGCTTTCCATCACCTCAGGAGCTTTTCACGTTGCCGGAAAAGTGGCAGGTGTGACTTGGGAGGTGAGTGGAGGTGTGGAAAGTAGAATCAGTGTAGTTTGGTACAAATTCCCCGACACAACTCCCCCAGTGTGATGAGTGAGATTGACATGATGCCAAATGTTCACACACTCTTCTGAGATGAGGTGCACTGTTTAAATGCTAATAGCTGCGTTGAGAAGTGATTAATGTGAAATGTTCAGTTTACCCTCAATAATGTAGCTTCTGGGTTCTAAAAATCCAAGTCAAATTACAGTTTAGCTTGAAGACGTTTTTTCCATTATGAAGTGTGTTTTTGTGTTTAAAGTTATAAATAATTACCATATTATGTGTCACACGTAGCTTTCTGAATAGTTTCAGTTCAGGAAAATGGGGTTTACTTCCTACAGAACTGATGAACTAATGACCAAACTGATTCCTGCCATCTCTAAACTTTTCTGACGTTTAAAATAATGTTGTTCTATAAATTTTACGTGGAGATCAGTTTTGCATTGCATGACTAACTTGGTGTGGAAATATTAAGAAACTTCTGCTTTCAAATAACAGTTCCATGTACAGTATGTTTTTTTTTTTTCTTCCAGTTTCACCTTTTATTTACGCAGTTTAATCTTGTGATCAATACTTTCAAAGGCTTTTACAAATGTTTGAAATGGTGCAGATGTTATTTATATAAATATTGAATAGCTTTGAGCCTAATACTAAGCCATGTGGAACCCCCGCCCCCCCCCGACAAATTTTCCGTCAGATGAAAATTATTTGCTTCAACCCCTGCACTATCTTCATGATTAGATTTCATCCCAGTTTATTGATATATTATGATTAGTCTGAAAGTGCAAGAAAGACTCCCAACTGCAAAATGCTGCAGTCTATAACATTTCTCTTCCAAGGCCAGAGCTGTATTTGTTTTCATCATCGTCTGATCATAGTCAGCTTATCTTCCATAACAACAAGAAGGATTTTGTATATTGTGGTAAAGGAATTCCCTTATTTATTTATTTATACCAAGGTTTCTGAATTGTTTGTGTTTACATTGGATCTGCATATTTAAGGAAACGGTTGCAGCTGGAAAAACCGTACGATAGATTTAAGCTTGTAAAATTGGTGTTAAGCCATGTCACTTTTACTTTACTCTTTTTGTTATTTCCAAACTTACAGCTTGATTGTTTCATAGTTGTCCTCATTGTTAAAAGCTACACACAGAGAGTGTTTATACTTCATTTTCTTGGCCTTTACACCAGTATGGTTCAAATACAGGCCTAGTACCATGTGTGGGTGGCTGCTTGTTTCACAAAGACCTCAGTGTCCAGACCTCCCTTTCCACTGCTCTCACACTGAATTATGGGATCTTTCTGACATGATACCGTCCTCCTCCAAACTAGGAAGCTTTAGTGGGAAAACGGAACCCAGATAATGAGTGATTACAGACTTAAGGGGGAGCCTTGACAATCGTCAAAATTCCAGGGTTCCTTATTTAGTGGTTTTATGGTCCTGGATAAAAGCAGGCCTCGTGAGATTTGCATCCTACTGCAGAAATTCAAGGGGACTGACTCTGTGGGAAAATTATCTTGGGAAGAGGAAGGGAGGGGAAAAATCTAATGAAGCCATTTGTATGTTTGCATTGTTATCAGTGAAACATCAAGGCTAGTCCAAGTCAAATAAGTTTGTGACGGATGTGTGTCGTCAAAGAGGGATGGGAGGAAGGAAGTGGGAATAGTGGGAGGAAAGAGGGTAGAAATAAGAGGTGAGACAGGTGTAGGGAGAAGGGGAATAGGAGGAGGGAAGAAGGGGCAGATCAGTGGCTGTTCTCTAGATAACGAATGTTTGGGGTGGCAGCTCTTTGGCCCAGTCTTCCGCTGGGCTCAGACACTGGTACTTAACCTGTCTCCAGCGCACAGCAGCATTGGTCTGTGCAAGCTCTCATACATGGTTAGACACAGACACTCCCCCCTTGCCTTTTCTTGTACTAATTCTCCCCCTTTCCCCAGTGGATCTGGTTAAAGACCATGCTAGCTCCAGACTCCCTGACTCTCCCTGTGGTCAATAAATCCCCCAAGACCCCTCCAGGGACTTGTGGTTTTAGAGGAACCACGGTCATAGTAACCCCCTACCCCCCAGCAGGTGTGTTCACTTTACACTTAATCTGACAACATTATATCTAGCTCAGTGTAATATCGCCAAGTGTGATGGTGTTTATTGTACTATTAATTTATTTTGTCATACAGTAAACACCCCCCCTCTGGTTTTATTCCCTTTCTGTCAGGTTGCTCAGGCTAAATTAGACGGTTAGCCTCAAGAATCCCTGGAATGTCAGTACGGACTTTTGCATGCGTGTGTCAACACACACCCAGTGCTATGTCATTTTCTCCACAATAAATTCTTGTTGATTCAGGTTTTTCTCCCACTCCATATGTCAATGCGTAATGAAAGAGGAGTAATAGATCAAGACAGGTTGCTTTGGCACGAGCTGACATGAACATTTTACCTCACAGAAATGGAGATCAAGGCACCGAAATGTGCTTATTTGTGTCCAGTTTAAAGGGTCCAAGACCAAGTGCTAGTCTGTTACCTTAAACATGCTCCACCTTACTGAAATGTGTTTGTCAGCTCTTAGTCTCTGGCACTATTCCAACTTCCCTGTCTGGGTGTGTGATAAGAGGAAGGAGAGGAACTACTATTATTACAAGCAGAGGAAAAAAAGGAATAAGTTTCCTCCTCTGATAAGAAAAAAAATTTATCGCCAGTCTTTTTAATGAAGTCGTAAAAAGATGTCAACACACACAACCCATGAAAACTCTTTATTTTTTTAGTGCTTGATAACAGCATGCCTACGCAGTCACTGATAGCACAACTTTTTTTCCCAGCTGCTGTTTCTGCTGAATCTTACCCTGCTTTACCGCTGCGCAAAAATGTTCCCTCACGAGACACCTCCTCTAGGTTTCATCAAACGATGACGCTGACATAAAAGAGATTCAGGGGAATCTGACTCAAACCTGGATTCACTCCCACCAGCCCCTGTTCCCCTGTTTTTCCTCTTCCCCAGCTTTGCTTCACTGTAACACATTCACTGTTTGATTTTAGTAACGTAACGGGTCACCGTAACTTTGACACGGGTCACCGTAACTTTGACACAGATCTGAGTCAGCCTAATGACGATGATGTTGTTGAGCCTTGTTGTGGTTTTTTGAGGTGTCTTTTTATTTTCCCCTGTGGCTAACACGAGTAGTCTTTAAAGTTATTTCCAGCTATAGGCTGATGATGTATTACAGTTGACCGCTTATCAGGTTCATTAGAGATGAATATGAAATCATGGCTTTGGTTATAAATATGTCCAGTGGTTTTAAATTGTGATTTAAACCCCTTGAGTTCTCCCAGCTAAAGGCAGCCTATGATTATGGTTAGAAGGGGAAACACTTTTTAGGGGTGGGGGGCCTGTTAAAGATGGCAAAACGGTTAAATCATTCACAGAGAGGACGAACCCCATACCCCTCATTTAAAAAAAAAAATCAAGCAGCTTGTCTGGGCTGTGGTAAAAAAATCCAAATATCATTTGTGGCTTTGAGTGCTTCTGTCTCCTGTAGCACGTCTGACTCACATCAACACATTTTATTTTCTGTTGCCAGATTTGAACAGAGACACCACAAACCATTTAATGGATTAGTCGACAAAACAGCTTTTAAAGACGGTGGAGTTAGAAGCCAGTGAGGAGAGGATTGAGTCGAGGCAACTTGCACCCTGTGGTCTGAATTGACATATTACGCCTGTAGACCAGACAGCTCACTCACTGTTGACACAATGCTGACCTCAATTTCCAGTTTTTCTCTCCTTTGTTGGCGTTTCCCTGAGCCCTATAACAGCTCAGACTTAGTCACTGGTGATGCTGCACACGATGCGTGGGGCTTCTCGGACTGGCGTTTCATTAAGGGCCCATTTGGCTGGAGACATTTCGCAAACCCAATAAAGTGGTTCATAAATCGCGGAGGGTCTAATGTGGTCGGGACACCATAATGCTCACCCAGCCATTCACCCAGTTTCTTTGGTTGTTCAGGTTTTGTCTTTGATTCTTTCATGCAAAAGCTTCCTGTATCCTTTGTGCATGGTTGATGATTTAGCAGGAGAGTTTTCTGTGTGTACAGTACCTTTTCTAATACATAAAGCTAAACTAGGGGTAAAAACAAAATGTAAGATGTGTGCTTTTCCAAGAGGTCACAGTGTCGGGGAAAGGATTGAAGCTCTGATTCCACAGTAGGAAGTAAATGAAGATGGATGGGCAGAACTGGAGCCAGAGCGTCTTGCTCGTGTTTTTAAAGTGGGGACGCTGCATGGGGAAGTACTGGAATGCAGTTAACACTAGAGCACAGTAACTCTGATGCTCTTATATGGATTTATAGCAGGCTGCAGAGCTTTGAGCGCATTCATGTAGGATTATGTTAAAGCTTTCTGTTGGCTAATGAAGGTAAAAAAAAAAAAATCGGTCGCAGTGAAATACAGGTTCATTCTGCTAAAGGCAGCTAAAACCAGAAGTTGTTTGAAATGATTCGATATGATGCGCAAGCACAGTAAGAACACTGAAAGTCACACAAGTTTTCAAGATTTCAGCACGACCTTCTGCTATTGTGCTCTGTGTTTGTATGAACGTCTGAGTGAGCATATCTGTCTGACAAGTTACGTACTCGGTGCGATGAAGCCACATTTCCTGGCTGCACATCAAGATCGCTTCTTCCTCACTCGAGCTCGATTCCTCTCTCTGTGACTGCTCGTCATCTCGTCAGCCTGAATCACACAGGTCTCCGGCACAGATGCCTTGGCATGGCTTTCCATGTGTAGAAGCGTGTTTGCACGAGTGTGTGTGTGTGTGTGTGTGTGTGTGTGTGTGCGTGCAGCCTGCTAGCCCTCAGCAGGACCGCCAGTCAGTTTGTGACTTCACTCCCACACAGCTCTGTCTCTCCTGCTTTTTCTCACCATTCCTTTCCTTCCCTTGCTCCTTTTTTTCTCTCCCGTCTTTCCTTTAGCACTCTTTTAAATTGTTGATGTGCCATGTAGGAAAGCAAAGGACATTCTCCATCTTGTTCTAGTCGTTTTTTAGACAAAGATGTGGTGTTGTGGAATCATTGACATTTTTTAATGGTGCACAATGGGTGGTGTTTTAAAAAAAATTGATGTTGTTTTTGCTGTCTAGCTCTCTTTGACTCGTAGCATGATCTTTAAAGGTTGGTCATTATTAGCTTTCTGGGCAGCTGTCCAAAACAGTTAAAAAATGCAATGGTTACCAGTTTTAGTGGTTATGGAGTGGAGATGCAATTTCCTACAGTTAGTTTTACTGTTTAAAATATAATTTGCTATTAAAATTGTAGTCTGTGACTGCACTATTTTAAAAATGTCAAATGCCCAATAGATGCAGTGCCCCAGATACAACGAGGCGGTACTGAGAAAACAGTGGATGGTTTTTAGCCTCCAGAGAGACCAGATCTGTAGTTTGACTGTAGTTTAAATTTTATTAGCATTTTATTTCCTAAGATAGTCTCTCCATCTGCTCAGTGTAAGGAAAGAAAGTTGATGTGATGAGAGAAACATGGATCTAACAGGTCATCTGTATCTGCTATTGCATTGTAAGCTAACATCTTAACCTGCTGTATTCCTTGAAATGAAGTGTTTTAATCAGTTTTACTCGTTGCTTGCTTGGCAGATTCTTTTTGCTGTTGGGACCTGAGGTTATGAGTATGGAAAATCTTGATGGAACTGCAAAAATTCAAGACTTTTTTAGCAAGTCCCACTGCCATTTTTATTACACTGACGGCATCTGAGAGAAAATGTTCTTTTAAAATCCTTCACAATAAGGCAACTGCATCCTTAAGCTAAATTAAAAAAGAAGAAACAAAACTTCTCATAAAATTTGAAGGTCATGACACAAGTTTTAATGCTGAGTGCATAATGTTTTCATCCTTGTGTATTTATTGTATAGCAGGTGCTGAACATCCTATTAAAGTCTTCCAACTGAGAGTGGATGATTGAGCACTGAGTACAATTATGATTATTACTACTACAACTACTACTACTTTTGATTAAAGCACAAATAGGTGATTATTATTAGACAATTTTACAGCTAGAAAGCACAGTAATGCTGTTGGCTCTATTTGTGCACGTTTCAGTTTGTAAGTTCTTGTACATTTTTAATATAATGCTAGTGTATTAACTGTAAAAAAAACTGTCAATTGTGGTACAATTATTTCAAACCATTTCATCTCTACCCATAATCCATCACTCTACAGAGGGTAAGATTGGTGCCCGGATCTATTTATGCGTGCATGTTCAGGTCAAAGGGGACCTCGATGAGTGCTGGGTGTGAGGATCTTTCCCTTATCGTTCTAAGGCCACACCTCATGATGTAATATTTGCCAGAGCAATAAAAAGCTGACTAAAGCTGTGAGTTTTTTTCTTTCCTGGTTACTGATGTGAGCATTTTAGAGACGCTGTGGTCGGTATTTATATAAATCTGAATGTTTGTTGTCGACTCATGCAGCAGAATACAAGTGAACAGACACGACCTTACACACATACAACAGCAGTTTTTTTCTGAGTAATGCACTATCGACCTCCTTCACTTTGCAGACCTTGGGCTCTCCGTGGCCCCAACCTGCTAAGTACACACACGTACACACACGCACACCGTGACCACGCTGACCTTTTAGCTCACGAAACGAGACTTGATTTCCAATATGGCTTTGTCCCTCTGCTCCATCCTTCCTTCCTCCCTCCGTCCTTCCTCCAGTCGGTGTTAATGTGATTAGGCTTGTGTGTCTGCTCTCCACATGCTGTTTTCTTTTGTCCTTTCAGGCTTTCATTTATTCCCCCTCTTTTTCTTTCTCTCTCTTTCTCTCCAGCCCACCTTCCTGTGTTTGCTGTTGTAGCTGAGGTAATACCATACAGGGGTTCTTTCATTTGGACCTCTGCTGTGTGCTAATTCACTAATTCATTTGATCAATTCCCCTTCTACTTGGTTTCATGGTGGACCTTTCCGACTGTTCTAAATCTAATCTTGTTCACTTCTTTTCATCCCTTCCCGTTCTTTCCCCTCAGCGCTCCTCCCTCCTCTGTTAATACAATGTCATTTCCTGTCTAAATTGGGTAAACGTAGCGGGGCTAAAAGAATCACAGCAAGTTCAATGAAGCATAGAGGCCACTTTACCTGCAAGAAGGTTTGAGCTCTGTGTCTGCTCTTATGTGCATACAGGAGTATGTTGTTCCTTATCACCTTTTTATTTTATTTACCAATATGTTGAATCAGCCTGTTAAGATTATGAGCGTTGTTGACATGGCCTACTGCGTGCGTGACTTAGCCACGCAGTTGACGTAACCTTTAAAAATCCGCCCGCTCCTGATAAGGTTAACTCCTGAATCTGCTGAATGTTTCTTTTTTCCGCCACACAGGAAATGCCACCAGCAGCTGCTCGACACTTCATTTATCAAGAACCCAAGGCTAAAATTTTCAAAAGCGATAGAAGTTTATTGAAATAAAAGTGGTTGATCGCTTTGGCCTTACTGCTCATTCATCCCCTCCAGCATTCCCAAATCTCATTAAGCAGCAGAGGCCCCCCAGGGTTTGTGGCACTAGTTTTACAGCTTTGAAAACACAGAAGTTTTTTTTCCCCAGTTTTTTTAAAGCAGGGGCCATCTGCGAGAGATGCAGGGCAGTAAATGGACAGATTCACTTATTTACTCCTGGGCGTTTTTGACGTTTCTGCTGCCTGCGTGCATTGTGTCCAAGCTGAGAGAAGTCAGAAGGGAAGGAGCATATTTTTGGAGTCGGTGAGGAGAAACGGCCGCACTCTGAGGCCCGTTTGGCCCGAGAGCTCCAAGTCGTTCCCCAGCCAGCTCCTCTTGCCTACGGCAATATTTACGACTATTTTTTGGCAGGTGAGAGTAAATGAACAAGCGTTTATTATTTGGCAGAGGAGACGTTGGCTGCCTTGACTAGACTAAAGAATGCCCCTCGTGTTGTAATTTGTATCACTTTGCTAATTGGGGCCACAATAAAACAGCAGTTGTAATGTGTTTTGAATTATTTGTAGTCATATTTCACCTAGAACCGCTGATAAGAGTGATGGTTTTATAGACATTACAATGTACATTTTATCTCCGGATTCTTTAGATTTAGGTTTCTGTAACACCCAAAGGTTAACTACAACATTTCTCTCAGAATATTTTCTGCTTCAAATTAGGTTTTTTTTTTTTTTTTTTCAGATTTATGCAGCCATGACACACACTTCATGATAACTGCTACAGCTAATTAACATTAACAAACACAAAATGGCTTTAATTGTCACTTTTCCAGATATAGAGCTAAAGTTTCATAAGATAGTAGCTGAGAATCATACTCTTTTACTCACATGCAAAAGATTAGGCCAACACCACTAAAATAATTTAAATAAACAAATGATGTCCTTTTATGTAAACACAGCTTTGTTTCTTTTTCCCCAATCTGAGTTTACAATTCCATCATTATATACTATTAGTTAAAAAAAGTGTTGATTTAATTCCACATTTCTCATCTTTTAGCTCACCTTTCCACTTTTTGAATCTGCTCCAAAGCAGAATTAACGTTGATGGCAAGTGGCGTGTAATTATTTATTACGTCCCTGTATATTTTCCGTTTCCATCTCACACTCTCTCCCTCCTCTTTTTCCCAGTCCAGCGTTATAAACGCCAAAGAAGAAATAATACCACTGACGGTTTCTCGCTGAGCTACTACAGGGAAATGATTGTGAGCGTTTGCTAGCAGAACATCAGCTTAAATTAAATGGCTCATTTTACGAGAGCTCTGTAAATCACGCAACTCTGTTCTGGGATTTAAAAACACAGGCCTTAGTTTAAATGGTACGTTGGGTGCAATTAAAGGCACTTAAAGCAATGACACCTTTTTTTTGAAAAGGTGTGGGATAAAAATGCTATTTTTCCACCTCAGTTTTCTTTTTTTGACTCGGCATATTGTTTAAAGGAGCAACCCTTCTTGAGGAGGTGTGTTTCTGCTGTTGTCATGGTGAATGGACCATTATATCAAAACGCTGTGTTTCCAAGACAAAGAGAAATGAGGACAGGGTGTCACTGTGCCATGAAGCCAAAAGGCAGCGCGAGTAAACCGGGCCAAGAGCAACAGCTGACCCACACTGCTGACAAAGAGCGACTCACACCAGAGGGAGAGCACAGTTTTCTACTGACATACTTCTCACATGTACATTTACATCAGCTGCAACTGTCAGTTCTCCTACCCACACACATGTTGTGCTGTTCTTTTGCTTTGCAAATGTGCGTCTTGGAAATGTGTGGACCTAAAAAAGCCCTCTGTTGTTTGTGCCGCACGTCTGCTGATTTTATGTGACAGGTGCATTCTGCTGGGCAGGCTGGAGCTGGAGCTTTTTATTAAAGTGCATGAATCACTTAAAAGCCGTATTACTGGGGAGACAGACGCATACATGCAGATGCTCTTTAGCCAAACTGGGAAAAGAGCCAGGGTCAATATGAAGCAGAGCAGCACAGGAAGACAGGGCGCGCCATGCATGGATGGGTGTCAGTTACAGGCCTGTCTAGTGATAAGTGAGGCAGTTGGGTTGATATGGGCCTGTGTCATAAATGCAGTTTGGCCAGATTAACAAGTGAAACAGGAAAGGCTAGTCTCTACAAGTGTCTGTTATCTTGCCAGACGTCGTGGTTTATTGCTGACGTATCAGGATTTCGTGTCGGATGCAGAACATTTCAGTTTAGATGTAAAGAAATATAATGAAATGTCCTGGCAGAAAAAGATCCCAGCTGGTTGCAGTTTTTTTCATTATTACACTTGTTTTATCAGTTTGTTACACAACAGTATTGCCAAACCTCAGCTGGCTTTCTTTTTTTTTTTTGTATCTGGACACAGTAGGTCACTCTGATATGGACTGAAATATCTCCTTTTCACACGTTTCCACTGGGAACTGCCTCCACTTAATGGGATTGTTTAGTCATTTAGAATTGATTTTCTATGTAAAAGTTGTTGTAAAAATAAAAGTAATCTTACCTATTGTAGATGGCTTCCTGAATGATCTATGTTAGGGGTCACCAACTCTAGTCCTCAAGGGCAACAATCCTGCAAGTTTTACAAATTTCTTCCTCCAGCAGACATGAATCAAATGATTTAATCACCTCATTACATGCTCACTTCTTCAGAAGCCTGTTAATTACTTATTCATTTAAATCAGGTGTGTTGGAGTAAGGAAACAACAAATAATTCCAGGATGGTAAGCCCCCAAGGATTTTAGCAGGTGACCCCTTGTTTGCATTCTAAAAGACTGATGAGCTAGCGGCTAGTCTGAACATAGACAAGACCAAAGCAGATTGCTGCTGTCTTAAAATGGCTCCAACCTTTAAGCAGTTCATTTGATGATGCTTCATAAATCTTCACGCTTCTGTTATTTTTGGATTGGCTTGACTTCTGGATGAACCAGAAGTGCTGCCTCTGGTGATATTTATGCTTGTAAATAACCATAAATAACCCTGTAATGTGAAATTGGGAGCAGTTTAAAGATTTATAAAATAAATAAATAGGAGATTGGAACTGGTTCAGCCACTAGTGCATCAGATTCTCCAAACACAGGCTGTTTAGAGGCTATTTTTAAGAGAGAAAGCATTTAAAAGGTTAGAAACACAGATTAGCACACATCGCAAAAGGAATCATAAACCTGGAAGCCACAGCATGCACACACTCACATTTAGCCCCCCTTTCCTCCCCCTTCTCCTCTCACCCCTCCTCCCTGCAAAGTCTGTGGCAGGTTAATAAAATAAACATACATCCACCAGTGGCAGTGGAAGGCATGTCAGCCTCCCTTAGCTGTCATCAGCTGTGTGTTATTTGATGCATGTGTGTGAGTCTATTTCCAACATGGACTGTCACTTTCAGCCTAGGCTTGTCTATCAAAGCCCCCCCCCCACCGCCACTGTCTGTTAGCACCACCCCCTTAGGCACATCGAAGCACATATGGAGTTGTGCATTAGCTTAGCACGCTGCATACCAGTCAGTTAATGGGTGTTCATCATAGCACTAGTGCAGTGTAACTCTACACTGGCTGTTTAAGTGGGACATCTTCCTTTGGGACAAATGTTTGTCCCTGTTATTTGATAACTGTGAATGGTCTACCGTCTGATTAGAAATGTTAGATGTTTGGGTTTGAATCCAAAAGTTGCTTGTATTTGTTGTGTCTAACTTAATGTGCTTGAATATAAAAAATATATATTTAAAACCTCAGGTCTTTGTGGTTTCAGCCCCTTTTATGTGGCTGTTTTTGGTCAAACTGGGAGCTTTTAATGAGTCTGCATCAAAAAGTTCACTTTTTTGCTTTTTAAAAACCAAACTGGTAAAAACAGCCCAAAGTTAAAATTTGCCTACTTTTTATGCAAAATTCATGCTGAACTAGTGAGACTTCTACTAGTTACTCACTCTATTTTAGGATCAAGTAGTGCCTGAGAGTAGCTGTGTATGTTTGTGTGTGGGCTCTTGTCCTCTAAAGGCTTTGTGGTATAGGCCAAGCACAACACAGCTGCCCACCCTCCCAATCTGTCGCTGACACAAACACACACACACACTCACCAGTGCTCCTCTCTGTCTTCCTCTTTGAAGTTTGTCCCAGTCCAGTAGAGTGGTACAGGGTCAGGATGGAGAGGAGGATTAACGAGGCCCCTGGTATAGAAGGATGAAAGGATGGTGGGATGAATGGTCTTTATGAAGTGTTAGATGAGAGAAGGGAAGGCCAGGTGATGACGGTCGGTAGACATTAGGTCTAAAGCAGACATGGCGATAGAGAGCGCAGATCTAAGGTTCGGATTAAAGACGAGATCAGCCTTGGCAGCGCTGATACAAACACAGGCCTTGATGCTCCTCTTTGTTGTGATATTTACAGCCAGTGTTAATAGAAGTCAAATTAATAAGAATCTGAACATGATTCTGTTGTCTTTACATGTGATAGGTTACAGTTTTAACTCATTTTTGTGCTTTTATAAATCTCTAATTATTGTGTGAGATTTCTCACTCATTAACAGAAGTGCCATCAGCGTCTTCCTCTGATTGTTTTCCTGCACGAGCAGAGTCAAAAACACCCCCTGCTGTGACTTTACATGAACACACACACATGTATGCATGCACGCACGCACACGCCGTGCTAAACCTCCAACACCTTGCAGCCTCTGCGCTGTTCAACATTAAACAGACAGTGATTGATCTACAGCGCGATTGTTTATTTTGCCTCGCTTTCGGTGATGGATGAAGATTGGTGCGCGTTTGAAAAGTCGGTGTGAAATATGGTGACGAGGAGGAGGGGGTTGCTGAAGAGTCAGGTCCCTTTCGAGGAGAAATGCCAGCAGAGTCCTGTGGGAGAACCTTTCATCACTGCTTCACCTCGTCTGATATTAAATGCCCCCCCCCCCCCCCCCCCCC
>SSNR01000058.1:2695447-2780711 GCA_006937965.1 Callopanchax toddi | reverse complement strand
CCCCCCCCCCCCCGTAGCGCTGCAGCAACTCAGCAATTACCATTTTATCTCCACTCTGTAAGACTATAAACAATTATTTTCCTTTAGGAGAAAATTGTTTTTGTTAGTTGGAACAAGGTGAGGAAATTAGGGATTTACATGTAAAATTTTTAAGGCGGTCACTTAACAGGACAATTAAAGTTTTTTTTTTCTTGCATTGCATTTGAAACGGAATAATTCATTCAGCTGCAAATGTGTGCCACACCTCTTTACAGTGCGGAAGCTTTTCTCATTCAGAAGGCTCTTTGTGCTGCACGGATGCCAGCTGACTGAATTCCTTCATCACAAAGCACTGCATGCAGAACTTCCTTCTGTCCACAGATGACAGCAGCAAGACATTTCTAACACCCTCTTCAGTTACCGTCTTCCCGAGAGGCCAAAAAGCGAGCCAGGGTGAATGAATAGAAAGGGAAACAGGAGACACAATGCCTACCTGTCTTTCCTTCATCTCTTTCTCCCATCGGCTCTACTGTGACATCCCTTCATTTCCTCCCTTTTTTTTCTGCTGGCAGAAATTGTCCAGCTCTCAGATTTGCTTTCACACGAGCAGATGGCTCAAATGAGCTCCTCCAGCTCAGATTTAGAATAAACACTAAATCCTCCATCTTTCCTAATACATTTCTCTCTCCTCGTTTCTTCTGTTTTACTTATAGCAACAGCCTCCTTATTTGTCTGCCAGTTTTTGTAAAGTATAAATAGCAGGCTTCCCCCTTTTTTTATTTTTACATCTTGTTTCTTCATCTCAGAATTCTTGTTTTCATGTGCCAGAGAACATCTCTCTGAGGCAATGCTCGTTTGAAGCCATAGAGAGGGGTTTCATTCTATATTCTTGTTGCTAATTGTAATACAAGCTTTACAAAAGCTTAAAATTTAGAATAAATCTAATAAATTTGGCTAGTTTGTGCTCTGGTATAGTTACAGCTGACTTGTATTCTCTGGTTATTTAGATATCAACTAAAATCTTTAAAAAAGTGTTCGTTTTAAGAGCATTCTTTCAAAGCTTTTAGATGGAAACACCAGTAAAGGACACCAGTCACTTCAAATTCACAAATATGAGGTAAAGTTGGTGGAACTTACTCTGTATTAGTGAGTGCAAAGAATATAGAAGTCTTATATCTTTTAGTTCCAGATCAGAGCTATGTGACCAAAAATACTTTGCAGGATGGGGATTTGCTCCCCGTTGGCGATTGAAAGGAGCCCTTTCTCTTTCCTCTGCCCTGCTCCTCCACAGCACTTTGTCATGTAAAGAGGCCCTTATCTGGCTCTGGTTGGGGGTAAAGGAGATGGAGAGCAATAGTGAGCTGGATCCCTGGGGCCAACAGAAATCAGCTCACAGTAAAATAAGTGACTGTGACTGACAGGTCCTTTGAGAAGAGTGGCTCAGTCCTGCCCACCAATGTGTCAGCCAGGAGGTCAACTTTGACCCCTCTCGGCCACCTGCTCACCCCCAACCCTTGACCTTTTGTGGCTGGACTTCTCTGGAGAAAAGGTCCATGATGTGAAGTCGATATATGCTGCTACATTATTGGACCAAACAGGGGTGAGCGAGTGTGTGTCAGAGCCAATAGCGTTTCGACTGGCAGAAGGCTTAAATGAGGGGTCAATTGATGTTTCCTTGGGGCTAGGGGCCAGAACTCTCAGCCTGATGCATCCCCTTTGGGTGTTCTCTGGTTTGAAGCACCCCCTTTAAGTTGAGATGACCTAAAACCAAGGTTCAGTTTTCTTTGGGTTCAACAGAGTTTTAAATTGCTTCAGAAAAGGGGAGATGCATGAATCATTTGAGAATATGGGTCTAAAATTAAAGAAAAATTCAAAGCGCAAGTATAAGACTAACCAGACTTTTTAACTTTTCTGAGTAGCATCCAATGGAACTAATTCCACTTGAGACACTAAAACTTTATGCTGCAATCAGTTTGCAGATTTTATTTTTCAGTGGACAATATCTCCAACATTTATTGATGCATCAATATTGCATAGCCTTCCTATTATGTGAAGGTTTCATGCAAAACCTTTTTTTGGTACCTACCGGTATGTGTATAATTCTGAGAGACAATAACAAAGTATTAAACATTTTTAAAAAATTAAACAAAAACATTGTTTTGTGGCATATTTATGCATTTACTATTATTACCGGTATTTATTGCTTACCTCGGGAACTTTCTGTTATGTCACTGTCTTCCCCTCACACACCTCCTGATACAGCAGAGGTTAACACAGCGCTGCAGCTCGCAAGTTAATTCCATATGTGATGCGTGGCTTTGACTAATGGCTGGAATTCCTGTTTTTTGCGGCACAAATCTCATTGCATATGTTGCTTTTTGCTCTGTTCCCGTTAACCTTTCCAAAATGCAGCCAAACTTTAGAGTTTTTCAGAGTTTTTAACCTGAAAATTGCTACGCTTGTACTGTTTTGACAGGGAAGGGAGGGGCTATCTGCTCCTCCGTCTCACCTGTGTCTCCACCCGTGTAGCTGTGCAGGCGGCTAAATGAAGCATCTCATTTACAGGGACATTTTATAGAAAAAGTACCAAAGTCGGCACCGTATTTTTTCGCTACTGGTACTTACCGATGTTTTTCGGTCTGTACCGGTCTAGTACTAGTAGAAAGAGTACGGTCTAGTTGTTCGCCATGGCTTAAGAGAAAACATTCGCTACTCGCGTGTGCATTCAGTGCAGTGTGTATGTGCGCCACTTATTTCGGTCCTCGTGAAACATGCCCTCGGGCGATTGCAAAGCCACGAATTAATTAAATATGAATTAAACGAAGCCTCGAGGCAGAGAACTTGTCTCGAGGCTTTTTTGTACTCGAATTATTCGAGGTACTCGAGGAATCGTTTCAGCCCCAGCTGTTACTTTTATTGCTTTTTACTCTGATCAGCTGTGCTCACACAGTCGTACCGTCTCCTCCCACAGAACGTCATCGCCATGATGCACCATCTTCAGACATTTCACTCCATAACTCCATATTTCCTGGCTGCCTGACGGCTGTTTGATGCCTCTGCTGCATTGACCATTATCTTAAAATTAACATCAAAACTCTGCCTCAGTTGTCTGTTAACTCAACCCACGGCACTTTTAATCCAGTTGGCACCCCGCATTTTCACATTTCAATGAAAAAAACTTTGTCTATATTCGGGTCAATACGATATATACTGATATAATTCTTGGTTTACAATAAAGGTTCTTTGTGTTATCCAGTTTTTGGTAGAACGCATGGATTGGTCAAACCTATTGTCAGTTTGAATATTCTCATCTATTAGAGATTAAAAAGCTGGTTTATGACGGTGAAGATTCTTTTTCAGATTCTGAGAGGAATAATAAACCATCTGTGCTATGTAACTGGGATTAAGGAGGCCACAAAGCCGCCATTTTGTTCAAAAGAACACTCGGTCATGTGTTTGTGTACACAAGGTTACACAGTGAAGTGTTTGCACATGTATATCCAGTAGGAAGCCCCTTCTCGCGCTGCAGTCTGTCATGTTCAACATATGTTTTCTGTGACTCCAGTTGTTCTCAATTAATGCAGGAACATGTGGGTTTGGGATTATAATGGCAGACCTTATAGTGTGTGTGTGTGTGTGTGTGTGTGTGTGTGTGTGTGTGTGTACACACTTGAGATGAATGACATGCACACAGTGGGAGGTTTAAGACAAGTTGGGGGAATAATAAACATACCTCTCAGTCTTTCACACTCCCTCCTTTTCTTCTCTTGACTGTTTGGTACTGAATCACTTGAGTGATGAACAGAAGCAGCAAAGTAATAACAAGCTTTATATTTGGACCCATCAGCGCGGCCCCTCTCTGTTTAACTCTGCTGACATCCATTCTTCACCATGCAACCCAAACTATTATGTGCAGAATTAGAGACCATTTATTTGCTTATTTAATTTGAAAATGTACATGAATTCTTTCTTGGTTTTTCATGCTTGAATCTATTTCCTCAAATATAGAAAATGGCATCGGTATGTCTGAGTTTACTTTTAAATCGATTTCTTGTTGTTGGAACATTAGTTAGGCATTTCCATACAATTTAGCAGTTATTACTATACATATTGCTTTGGCTTGACTTATACATTTTTAATTCGCTTAATTCTTTTTCTCTTAGTTTCTGCTGAAAACGGTGACATGTAAGAGCTTCATGTAGCTTGTAGTATTGTAATTAGCCTCTCACATTTATATTAGGAATGCACTGATCCACATTTTTTCACTTCGATCTGATCCCGATACCCGAATTTGGATATCTGCCGATACCAATACTATTCCGATACCAGAACTCTATTTACTATAATATCTATAATGTATCTAATGCTGCTGCAAGAAGACCTGGCCTGCATGCATACACACTAGTGATGGGATTTATGGCTCTTTGAAGGGAGCCATTCATTGAGGAGCCGTTCACCTCAAAGAGCTGTTTAAAAAAGTCTCTCTTTAATGGGTTTTTTGCAATATTTTGCAAAAGAAATGTCGTGGAACTATGTTTGGGGCCACTCTTGTTGCGACACCTACATGTGCATTGCTAATTAGCTTCCCAGACAGAACTGATAGGTTCATGTTGCTATGCTCATTGATGTTGTTTTAAATAAAGCTGTTCTGTTTCAGCCAGTACCTTGGTGTGATTGAATATTGCCTCCTGGCCTCAAACGTCACAGTTAATACATAAAAATGAACTATTGTTTGCAAGGACTGGGTTCTCCTCGTTCACAGTGAAGAGCTGTTTAAAAGATTCGACTCGTTCCTGAACGTTACATCAGTGAGAGAAGAGAAAGTGAAGTTTTATTTTGACCAGTTTTGCTTTGTTTAGGTCAGACTTTGACCAACAGCGTTCTGTTTAGTAATAAAGCACTGAGAATTACAACAGTGGAGTTGTTTTTAAGAGAGTAGAGCATTATAATAGCATTAAATAAGCTACTTCTGTGTTTATTTACTGGAGTTACTGTACTGAGCGTACAGTAAAGTGGCACCAGCGGAGAGGGATCAGAACCTGATCCTAATCCTGGATCAGCCCTATCCCTAATTTATATATTTGAAAACATGTTTTAGACAAATAGTCACAAATAGTATTAGACCCTGAGAGCTTCAGGGTTCTGTGTAATTTCTTGGATGAGATGTCAGACGTTTGACCTTTTCAGCTACTGGACTAAATGCTGTTGATTCTACTTTGAATATTTTAATAAATGTAAATTTTCTGCTGTGTTTGCACCTTTGGTCCACATTCAAGTTGAGTAAGAAAAACAAAGTGGAGAGGAGAAAGAAAAACTCTTTTTACCATTTCTCTGTGGACTAGAAAAACTGTTGGTTTTTTTTTTTTTTTTAAACGATGACGTAGCAGCCCATTTTGTGCCCAAAATTTCTTTATGCGCTTGAAACCAAAACAATAATGGAGCTATTTTTACAGACTTTCCTGCTTCTGAATCTCTTTATTCATATGCTGTTTTCATCAAACTGACATGTGCTAAAAATGTAATTAGCTGAGAGAAAAGAAAATACTTCTGGTATTTTTTATATCAGCCACAAGATCTTGCTCAGGAATGAGATGTTGAACTGTAAGTGACAGATCGTTACTGGCTTTTATTTATTTATTTATCTTTTTTTTTTTGTGTTACAAAGAGATGTGACGGGTACGTAAAGCTGAGTCAGGAAATTTCCTGAAACTTTGTTTGTCCTTCCTCAGTATAGTTGTCCTTTGACAATCCCAAAACCGTTGTCTGTGTTTTTGTGAAAATATTTGACACTGAACTCCAGGTTCCTTTTATAAGAACTTGTGGGTGCAAGAAAAGCTGAGTTAATATAATTTGTTTGTACAGTTTTATTTTTTTAAATGGTTACGAATCTTGACAGGTTAATAGTGTGAAACGCATGAATTGATGCGGCTCCATGTTTGACATTTTTCTCCATTTCACTTTATGCAGGACGATTCTGATGTAGCTTGTCTCATTGTAAAGACTGAGTGGAATACCGTTTAAATCCGAAAAGCATCGGTCGTTTATATAAAGTTGTTGATGTTAAACTTTTATTTAATTTTATTTATAGTCCCAAATTTTTTCCATGTGTCCTTGTTTATGACATTGTCAGGCAGAGAAAAACCATACGTTTTCACACAAGTTGCTGCTGTCCTCCCCCCGGGTCATGTTTATAGAATATATGTGTTCTGAAAGAAGTCCTAGTGTAGATCTTTGTTATGGATTTAAATTTACTGGAATGCTGTGTCAGACTGAAAATATTGTTCCCCCCAGCACCACTGCAAGTATTTTTGTGGAGGTGATTTTCTCTTTGCTCATAAAAATGAGTAATTGTAGTGTCAGTGATTATGCATGGCATACACTTTGTGAGGTTGTTCTGTATATGCACAGAGGCGGTCATGGATGAGTGAATAGAGTGTTGAGCAAGACACTAAACTCCCACGATGCAACCAATAAACTCATGTGCTGGTAAAGGAATCAAAAAGCAGCACGTACAATATGAAGCATTATGAGTGTGTGAATGAGAAATGAGTTGTAAAACACTTTATAGAACTTGGAGAAGTTGCTACATAAATATACATTAATCATTTTATGAAAATAAGGTATAGATAATATATAAAAACACTACTTTATATTCTGTGTTCTGTCAGCTTAATGGTGAGGATCCTCACGACATCCACCTCTGCTAGCAGTTGCATGCTAATTACACACACACCCAGGACATGTGTGCAAAGTTTTGTACAAGTCAGACTAACCCTTAAGTGACTTAACCACAAGTGCGGGCATGCATCCAGGCCAACGGAGGGCAGCTCGGGACATGCACACTCATACGCAAATAAAGCCAAAGGCAGGCCTGACTGGGTGTTTCCTTCAACCCCCGGCATCAGCAGTCTGCCAACAGTCAGGCTAATATTGCCACCAGCTGCAGGGGGGGGGGGTGCCAGCAGCTGCCAAACAGCACCAGGTCCAGAGTGGCCACACAAGACCCTCTTTTCTGCACTTCAGCATAATGTTTGTCCTGTGATCTGGCAATTTTTTCCGTTTTTTGTCATGAAATTTTGATAATAATGTAATGCAATGTAACACTAGTCTGTGCAGGAGAAGAATTCTTGTTTGAAGTGTGATGCTGCTGTAAGGATCTGTGTGAAAAACACATTAATTTCTCTGTTAAACTGTTGATGCTAAACAGGATTTTGAGGTGGACATGAGGAATTGTTAATACATTTTATACAGAGTTTATCATGTCTCAAAAAGAGAAGCGGAGCGATGCTAGTTTGCAACAAAAACACAAAATTGTCTGACTTGCAAGAAATAAACCAAAAAAAAAAAACATTGACCTAAAATAAATGTGTTTCAGGTGCTAAAAACAAGATTTTGGGTTTGAAAAGTCATTTTTCTTCTTTTGCCTGATTCCACAGTGCGTAAACACACTCAAGTCAAGATTAATCTGTAAAAAGGGGCAATTTAATCGGCCCGATTGACCTCAATAGCAGCACATTATAACACACACTCATGCTTATGGACCCTTTAAAGACTCACAACAACATATACTTTTTAAGTTTCCTGCCAATAAGGGAGGATTTACTTTGCTTGTTAATAAAATAATAAGTTGAGAGTAGAGACGCTGAAGCCTTGAGGCTGCCTGTTCTTTCCTTGCGTCTCATTTGTCACATTTGAAAACAGATCCAAGCACACATCGTAACATTTCAGGTGTTTCTCCAGCAAGCAAGAAAATCTTCTGAAGTGGCTTCTTTTTATTTCACGGTTTGTTCTCATTTGGATTGATCCATCTTGTTGCTCGTTCCTGTTTGGCTCGTCGCTCGTGTGTACAAGCGGCGGCCCTTATCACACACTCAATATCTTTCCAGCGTGCTTGTATTGAAAAGAGGAATTAATGAGACTTTCCAGCAAAACAGCTCATACAGCGTGAGTCTGTGCAGCGTGTTTTTAGGTCTAAATGAGGTTAAAGCCTCAGGCGACGGGTTCTTGTGGATGTTGTCATTGTAGTTATTGTTTTATAAGTGGAGCAGAGTGAGACGGTGCTTGTGTGCCTTTTCTGGACTGATTGTTTTCAGTCTTACCTAACTGGATTCCAGATGTCTGAATCCAGCTCTCTTAAGACTTTGCACAAATCTCCCTCAGGTGTTTTTCCCTCGGCTTGCTTCCATACAAATGGCTTCTTCCCTTTAGTAGCAAACAGGTGCTGCTTAAACTGACCAGAGGCCCTTAGTTTTCAGTGTGTTTGTACAAGCCTGCAGGCTGTTCCTGGCAGACAAGGCATGAGGCTAATGAGGTTACTCCGTTTCCCCTTTCAGCCTTCCTGTTCCTGTGTGTGCGTGTGTGTGTGTGTGTGTGTGTGTGTGTGTGTGTGTGTGTGTGTGTGTGTGTGTAGATACATGGTACACTCTGTAACCGTGTCTTCCATATGCTTTAAATGTACTTTGTGTGTACTTTCTGTTTGCACACATGTTGCCACAGCACACATTAAGTATGTTTTGACTCCAGTAGGATTATCTCGATCTTCTGATCTGTAACAAGATCATAGACCTTTAAATAATGTGCTCTCTGTTTGTTTTAACAGAACATTTAAATGTGTTTGAGTAAACCGTTTCCCACCTGGTGGTGGTTTTTGTGGATTTTA
The DNA here is from genome assembly GCA_006937965.1 of Callopanchax toddi. Classification (NCBI taxonomy): domain Eukaryota; kingdom Metazoa; phylum Chordata; class Actinopteri; order Cyprinodontiformes; family Nothobranchiidae; genus Callopanchax; species Callopanchax toddi. The sequence continues at coordinate 2,772,073 of SSNR01000058.1, read as the reverse complement.
GTTTCCATTTAGTTACTTAAATCAACAAATGACATCCTCCTCGGCACGTTTTAAAACCTTTTTTAAGAGTCTGTGAAATATTGACGATTTAGAGCTGTTTTAGGACGACACTTTGGTTCCTGTTATGCTCTGACTAGCCGTTAGATCAGGATGTAAACTCTTTTTATCCAAACGGAGGCTGTTCAGGGAGCTATCTACCTAATGATATATTCATTTTTTTTGAAGAAACAAACTTCAAAAATGTCCAAAATATCCAGTATATTACTATTTTTGCATCTAATGAGCAAAAATGAGTCAACAACTTTTCTACAAGGGCTGTAATGGCTTCAAGCAATTATCGGGATGTAATTTTGTTTATTTCTTGTGTGTGTAGATTATAGAACACTCCCTTGGCAACGCTGATAGCTCTTTTATGATGTGGCCCTTTTTTATTTTTATATACTATAACTCTCTGTTCATATCTTTAGACATGAGTCATTGAAATTTGACAGTAATCTTAGTAAATAAATGTCCTGTCAGGAATGTTTATGAAATGGATGGTTTTATATAATCTCTAGAGACAAATGGCACCTTGTGTCAAATATTCAGCAGAACACATTTCTTCAGCTGAAGAATTCCCTTGTTTTATATTCGTCTCTGCAGACAAACTGTTTTGTTCTTGTGTGGAAGGAGGAATTTTGCATTTAACTACATGATGTTAGGGGTTTTAATGTGAGACCTTGCAGACCGCAGCCTGGAATATTCTGTGTGTGTGTAAACATACAGCGAGTCGAACCTTTGGTCACTGGCATGTAGCTAAAGTAAAACTGATTTTGTTGGAGGGAAAGTGTGTGGAACGAGGCCGTTTATTTTTAAAGGGAGCTGTTTGTTATGCAACCTGTCAGATCAGAGTACACACATACACACAAGAGCTGCTTTATAGCATATTCTAACACACAGTTCTACCACGAGACCTGTATTTCAGTCTACTGTAGGACCAGACGTGCCTCAGCTCTCTGAAGCTGCCTCCGTTTGAGGTATTTTCCTCAGCTGAGCCCTAAAATCCACAGCAACAGTGCTCTGAAACGGCAAGCATACCATTACTTTAGCATTTTGTTTTACGAGAGACACTTAAAATTCCCGCTGCAACAATTCTGCAGCCCTTTCCTGGCATGTTTGGCACCAAATAAACAGGAAACTGTTGCTTTGAGCCCAACGTTTTGTGATAAGACTCTTCTGGTGATGTGTGCCAGGTACCAGAAGAAAACCTGAAACTCCTTTGTTACTTATTCTATGAAAAGCACCTGAGGAATAAAACCAAGAAAAAGACAAAGTATAAGAATAAACAACAACAGTACTTTGCTGACTCAGTGCTTTCTATTAACTCCTAAGAACAGTTTGTTCTCTGACAAAGCTGCCATTTTTTCCAAATTAAAATGGAGCAACTGGTGCAAGTCGAGTCAAGGAGGGTGTAACCCAGTTTATGTTTTGTTGAACGAGCTTACAGATGACTCCTAAAGCCCTGACATGCATTCTAGAGGCAACTGTTGCAAGTTAATGCTGTTTATCTGGTTCTTTTGCGAATATAAACCACACACTCAAACTAGATTGCGTTTTGAGAAGAGGATAAATAAGAAGGATCCTCACTAAACTGTGTGCCACAAAGAAAATTCTAAATCCTGCAAGTGAGAAAGAGGAGCTTAACTAATCCTGCCAGAAAATATTAATAAAGCTTAAATAAAGCTTTTCTGCACATTGGACTGCAGTGTTTTACTTGTTATGAGTTGTGTTGAGGTTAACCAGCTCATCAGAAAGGTGTAGGTAGGTGTCAATATCAAAATAAAAGGATACAGGTTCTTCTACCAAAACACAAGATATCACATAATCTGTCAGCACTCAGATAGTGTTGTGAATGTATCTCAGCTACTATAACACAATGTTCTTTGCTCAATATCTGTAAAATTCACTGAGCCAGTTTTGTGTTTGCTAATGTTGATTAGCTGTAATCCATCTTGAACATGGTTAACTCCCTACAGTTAATCAGTAATAATATGTACATCCAGTGATTACTTTCTAAGAGTTTCATTAAAACCTGTCCAGCGCGTTCTTGTGATATTTTGCTATAAGTACAATGTACATAAAACCACAAGCAGAATGTCATGATTTGCAGTGATCATAATGTTGTGTCTTATCAGATTTTTGTTCAAAAGCCGTGTCTGTAAATCTGTGTTTTAAGCTGTTGCAGCTTTAAACTCATCCATTTCCGTGCACATGGAAGTGCTTCGAAGCGGTCTGGGTATTCCAGCAGTGTGTAGCGAAAAGGCCCCGTAGCTGCACACATTCCAATGCTGTGAGCTTGTGGCATAATGAGGAGATTATATAGGGCCTCTTGTCCCCGGTAACCTCAAAAACCTTGTTCCACTTGCCTATTCTCTGAAGCTGAGCTAAGCATCCGGTTGACTTGGATCTGTAAGGGCCAGGGACCAGGATGTAGTTAAGATTGGAATGTAAATTTGGGGACTAAACAAGTGCAAGAAAGCTGGCCTGGTTTGTGCACATTCTTGTTTGCAGGATCATGCTGGTGTAAAGTCACATGGCCGTAGGCCTGAAAACACCAGTAGTTTTTAAATTTCCTACTTTATCAAATGAATTATTTCTTTCAAAATAATAATCTCTTTTTCTCCCCCAATACATAAGAATCTGGTGTCAGTGCAGGAATAATTTAGGTATTTGTGGCATTGTTAAGACTTTGCATATGTATTTGTTTTTCCACAAGGCTATAATCAAGATGCCAAAAGTGTTTTCTAATCTGCAAATGGTTGGTCATGACCTGTACCACAATCTACTTGGGAATGAAGTAATTATTATGTTGGTCATCTGCTCCACACAAGAGCTCAGAGCAGTCATATCCCAGTCATATGGAGCCCATGTGTTCACGAAAGACTGCAAAAGAGGAAGATGTGAGGAGTAGCAGTAGCCGACTGTCAGGGCTACTGGATATAACAATAATAAGCTCAGCTTTGTTGAGATAATAGTCCTGATTCATTCATCAATCCTTCCATCCATCCGTCTCTCCGTTCCTCCTCCAGGAGGAAATGTGTGTTAGAATAACAGATTTTTTTGGTGCAGTTTTGTAGAGCAGATCACAGCTGGCGCTTGGCCCACATTCCTTTGCTGTGACGTCCACACAGTCGGCAGCAGCGCAGCGCTATTTTTGGAACAGCTAGTGTGTTCACATGCACACGCACACACAAATGTCTTGTATGCATAACACGTGCTACATTGAAATGCAAATGTGCAAAAGTCAGTGATTTTTTTTTTCTCTTTTTCTTGGCTGTGTAATATTTTCACAGGTTTCTGTTTTTGATTCAACAATTAAGTAAACCACACTTTGCTACAAATTCAGAGCTTATATCTCAGACATTAAAACAAAACAAACTGGGATGTCCTTGAAGGGACAGTTTTTGTTGGTGCAAGATGCTTGGATAAGCTTTTTCAGTAGGTATTTCAGGCAGCATTGGTGAAATACTTCTTAGAATTGGTACTTTTCTCTAGTTCTGTCTTATTGTGTAAACTAAATTGTTGTTTATTGACAATTAGTTTTTTGTGATGAGAGCGACCAGATTTGACTTTGATGCAGACAATGGAATAAATCTTTTTGTTTTTCAAGCAGCACTTAGTGCATTCAGTCATCTAATAGGCTGATTGCACAGTAGCCATTTTGATTTTTAAATTTAAACAACCAGCATGCACAGCTGCAGAAGTGTAATGTAGCCCAGTTTATTCTTATGCAAGTCAGAATGTCAGCCATGTTATTAGCCCTACATTATATCCAGAATTTTTTTCATATCCAGTAAAATTCATGTTTCATCAACTTTGCAGAAAGAACTATTTAAAGCACACTATCCCTGGGTTGGAGACACAAAACAAATAATAATAATAATTTAGCCCGAAAACTGCAAATTTTTTTTCCGCAATTTATTCTTATTAAATTTGAAATCTGGTTCCCAACACCTCCCAAGGTTGTCTCACATTTGTTGCACTTTGTATCCAGATTTCCACGATGAGCGTTAACTACCCAAGTGAGAAATTGTCAGTGATTTGTGAGAAAATTGACAAACCTTGGAAATATTCAAAATATTTTCTTCGAGTTTATTAATAAAACAAATTCTGCTAAGTAACTTTGTGTTTTTGCACATTGCATTTTTTAATTTATTGTAATGTTACAAATTAAATGCAATTTTAGTGTAGTCTTGCAAGAAAAAAAGTGACATTGAAGGAGAGAGTGTTTTAACAAGTTTGATTACCTGTGTATTTTTGAGAGTTTGGGTTGCTGGGTGACTGTAGGTACACGGTGTTTTTGTACAAGCACTCTGTGCTCATTAGTAGAATTCCACTTGCCTGGCTGGGAGCAGGTTGGGGTGTAGACACACACACACATTCACACACTCTCACACACACACACAATATTTGACAGACACGGAATTGCAACCCATCTTTGTGTTGTCGCTCGTTGAGTATCAGTTTCCCGTCATCTGTCACAACCTGCTCTTCGCCAGCCAGTGAGATTTTTACACATTTTTTTGCTGACCTCTAATTCTGGATTTCAAACAGATCATGTTGATTCTTGTCTTACTTGTTCTTAGTTTTTGAATCGAAGCTCCCGAGCGCTTCAGCTGCTCCTGTTGCTGATGAAAAGTCAGTCTGTTTTTTTTTTCTTTCCCATCCAGCACTTGTTGCTGTGTATAAACGGTGCAGGAAATATCTCTGTGGCAGTCTGCCAACAACTGTGAGGAAACCACAGAGAATACAAGAGGAAAAAAAGGAAAAAGGAATGTAGACAAACTTTGAGGTCAGTTTTTGGAGAGCAGACTATTTTCCTTAAAGCTCAGCTGTGTGTTATTTGTGTATATTAACTGTCAGCTGCGTATGTGAGAATGTTTGTAACCATGAGAATTACTGTCAGTTCTGCGTGTGCGAGCATCGGTGTACATTTGGCCTCATGCCACGCCGTGAGAAAAGGAGTGCTAGTGAGCCGTCTAGGTAATTGGGGCTTACCTGACAGGCCTCTGCGCACACACACTCACACAAAGAATGGATTAGATGACATTAACTACGGTAGAAAATGGCATAATTGAATACTTGTGCTGCCTCTCCCGCTTGTGATTATGTGTACATGCATGCTCACGTGTGACAGTGTAATGAGGGGCCGCGCGTTACACACAAAAACACACCCCTATCTGGATTCTTCAGAAACCTGGAAGCATTGTGTGGTTTGGTTGCTCCTCCGAGTGTATGCGCTCCATATTACTGCATTCAGCCAGACGCGGCTGTCACCCATCAGCCTCGTCATGTGCAGACACTTTTTTTTAATCTAGCTGTCCTCGTGGTCTTACCCTCCAGGTACTTGAGCAGACCTCCAAAATCAAAACGGTTTGAGAGCTTACCTGCTGGAGGGAAAAAAAACAAACCGTAAACAAGAAAAATGTTCAGACTTGTCAATATTGTGATGTATTTGGTCTGCTTTTAGTCCCTTGAAATGAAAAAGCAATTTTCTAAACATATCTAAATGCCTTAAAACCTTTAAGAAAAAAAGTTCTAGTGAATTAGAAGACAGATTTATTGCATGAAGCTGCATCTGAAGTTTTGATGCTTTAGAAATGTAATTTAGGTGTCAACACACACACATTTGCACACACCCCGTTGTGATGCTGCTATAAATACCAGAGGTTTGTCTGCACTGATCAGATATTTTTCCTATCCAGCTTGGATATTTTGCAAAAAAGGTGTTTGAGTCATTTCAGCAGCATTCCCTTGCTGTTGGACATAATAATAAGCTCAGATTAAGTTTCTCTCTTTCTCACTCACACAAGCGATTGCTGTCAGTTTCAGTTTTACCTCAGCTCTTCTGTATTTGTTTCCCACCACTGGGACTGTTGTAATTACAGCAACACTGAAACATTTTCTTGTAATTGTTTTGATTCTTGTTAAATAGTCTGTGCCAAAGCTGCGACCAGAGATCTGAGTCAGCTGGACGGGGTTCTTTTCACATATCGACTCATATCGAAGTAAACATTTAGCAAGATGACTTGATGGGACCAGACATGTGCATAGAATTCAAATTATTATACATTTTTTCAATATATATGAGTGTCCCCTCAGACGCTCAACAGCGGACATCCTGAGGCTCGATTCACAAACATGTTTTTGTTGATGCTTACGTTTAATCTCATTTTCTTTAGTCATTAGTATTGTTAGACATCAAACACAGCTGGCAGAGCGATGAGTCAGCAGCAGAAGCGGCAGCAGTGGCGATGTGGGAATAGAAAGGTGCTCGTTGCTGTTGGACACTCACTAAGGAGGCTTTTAGTGGTTCTCATTTTACCAGGATAGTTTTCTAATGAGCTCTGGATATGAGCTGTAGGTGTTTAAAATAAATCCTGCTGGAGACTTAGACACTTGGCAATAACATTGTTTATTGCAAGAAGAGATAAGCGACACACACTTAGGCTCATGATTCTTTATTTGCCTCCTAATGATTCATCACTGTGACTTAATGCCATCGCTCCTTATTGAGATGCAGTCCTGTAATGCATGGCCCTGTGTCTGACTATCTGCAAGCTAAATCTTTGTTATGCTAATGTTATGTCAAAAATGGACCTCAAAATGTAAAGGAAATACCAATTATGATTGCTTTGTTTTAATCTGGGATTAATATGGTGACTTCTCTTGGACACCTCTGTGTTTCCTGTTTTATTGAGTTTCTGGCAGCCTAATAAGGCTACTAACTGTCTGCAGCTTTGTTGGCAGCACTTGTAAACAAATATTTTTCCAGGCTCATTATATTGTTTGCAAAGTGAATAAAAATTGTGTATGCATTCCTTGGCAAAGAGCTGAATACATACTCCTTTTTCAAATTTTATTGTGAGAGTCTCAGTTGGCTTGTGAGCATTTCCTGACCTTGACCTCAAGTCACTTCTTCTTTTATTGGAGTTTCTGTTGTCTGGCAGCACTTACAGCAAAAACAACCATCCTACTTGTGTCAATCATTCGAAATTCAAAGCTGTTTTTCTGTGTCTGGTTTGTCTTTATACTGACTCCTTTTCTTTCTCTGGATATGTTCACAGGATGACAGTGATGGGATCCCGTGGTCGGAAGAACGGGTGATGCGAAAGGTGCTTTACCTCTCTCTAAAGGAGTTTAGGACCGCACAGAAACGGCAGCTGGATGGGGATGGAACCACAAACTCTAACGGTGAGTTTAGACCCTGTGGTTTTAATGGATGTGATGATGGATTTTTATTTTAGTGTGTAAATATCCTCAGATTTTTCTACAACCCAAACACGTGCACAGAAAAAAAGTGGTTTTGTGCTGAAAGATGAGCCTCATTTGTAGATAAACTGTTATGTGTGATGCTCTAGTTTAAGGCTGAGTGATTGAATGTTTTTCTTTTGAAATGCCTTTAGTAATAATTAGATCTGTGCATGATAATTTAACCTTGACTAATTAGTATTTCCAGACATTCACTAATGTGGAACAGTTTGTTCTTCTTGTGATACTTGTGGCTTTACAATTTATTAGTCATGTTGTTGTAACATAAGGGGATAACTGTGTATCTACCCGTTTTTCTGCAGTAGTTTCTTTCATCAGATTGCATTAGGATTTTCTGTTGCTCTCATGTTTGTGTTGTTTTTGGATCAGCTGTTCCACTCAAAGGTCTACAGTTTTTACTACTGTACTAATACATATGGATAATGCACTGCTTTGCTAAAGGTTCATTTAAAAGATAAGAAATTTAAAGCCAGTGTCTCACTGGGCTGCAACTGTTGAACAAATGGCAAGCAGCATTCATGAGGGAATTTGCAAAATGTCTAGAAATATTTGTGATGGTTCTCTGATTCCTCAAGAGCTGCACGGCCTTGCTCTGGTGTTTCAATAAATGTGATACATTTTCTCACAAAATAGTCTAAGTTGCCCTGGGGCCCCAAATTTCATCAAGTTTGTTTCTTTAAGTCAGATAATGAAAGAAATGTGAAACAACTTCGAGATAAAATTAGACATGATTAAGACACTTTGTGGTAAAATTGCGACGATAATTCACATCTGTCACAGGTTTTGTTTACTTCGTATGTCCTTGTGTGCCTCGGCTGTATGTAAAGGTAAAAGTGTTATACATAACAATTCAGTGATTCTAACAGAAAATTTGCTATTTTCTTGCATTTTGTGTTGCCAGTTAGTGTCTGCCCAGTGAGATGCTGGCTTGAGTGATTTATTATCAGAAATTCAACAGGTTTGTGTCTTTTTAGTCATGAAATACACACATCGCTAATGTTTTCCTTCTTTAAGTGGTTTGATATTCAGTGAGTCTTTATTAGGGATGGACATTCGTTTATTTATTAGTTCTCATTGAGTTAGGGAAAATCATCATTAATATCACTTTTTTATCATAATAACCAAATGTTAATGAGATTCAGATTATTCATACCTTATGGCTGTAACATTATTACAATCAACATGACCCAAAGTTTAATGTTACCTGGGACACTTGCTGTTAGCTTACCTTGGAGATTCATCATCATCGTTGCTAAGCAACATATCAAAGTCTTTGCATTAATGCAAATTAACAGCATGCTCTGTGGTCAAGTGTTTGAGCATGTTAACGGTATTTGCTCCCTTTATTGAGATCAGAGATCTTCACGTGTTGCAACTGGCCCTGATATCGTCGTCTTTTGTGAAATACAACCATACTTTGGAGTGCTTCTGCCTTGACTCCATCTTGGATTTGTTCTGAACCAAAACATGGACAAGGTTCCCAGCTAGTCAAAGTTTTCCAGCTCAGAAATTTGTAAAAAAACACCACAACACACAAACACCCGTCTAATCAATACCCTACTTGTATGTTTAATGTGTATGCAATGTCATCATACAAATGCGCCAGACATTAGTGGAACCGATGAATGGAGTCGTTAGGCAGGCTGATGAACAATTCTAAGGAATCCGTAGAACCAGCCATAGATTTTCAGCTCTACTTTTTATATAGTGTCCTTTTCAAATGAAAAAGTTGTGAAACTTAGCACATACATTTAATATGGTCACCAGATCTCTACTTCACTGAGAGACCTAGTAAAAACTAGAAGTTTTATTAAATTTGGAGCTTACTTGGAGTCACAACATCCCTGTCTTTAGCTGAAGCTGTAACTGTAAACTTGTATAGGCATGTGGAGAACATGCAAAGTCCACACTGAAAAGCTCCAGCCAAGATCCAAGTGTGTTTCTGTCATTTCTTACAAATTAAAACCAAAACCGATAGTTTATATATCCGCTGCATGTGTTTTATTCTTGGATTGACGATCCCTTAGAGACATGGGTTTCCTTTCATTTAATTTCAAATCTATGCTTGCGACTTTAAAATTACATTGTCATATGTACTAACTAAACCAAAGCTGGAAACTTTTTGCCTTTGTTCCTTTCATTTAGTCAGAATAAAGAAACTCTGCGTGAGGATTTTGTGGAGTAAATGTTAGGGTTTTGTTGGCTGTTCTTGGAACAGGCGATCAAGGAATCTCATTTGCCTTTTGTTGTGGGTCAGTGAGCAGAGAGTTCCAGTCTCTGCTGGTTCAGTGTTACATCCTCAAAGGAGCCATCGAGCCGAAACTGTTTCCCACTTGTTTTCAAAATGCAGTTTACTCATCAAAAAGAAGAACTCTGAGGTTGTTCAGTGGCACAAACAGGAAAACATGCATCTAAACTGCCGTTAATCCCTTCCAGCTTGGAGATCTATGCCAACCCTGGGGAAGAGACTTTTTTTTTCAGAGCACGTGCTTGCAGTATCTTCAACAAGAACTAAAACTCAAAACTGCTTGCATAGTTCCAGGTGGAAGCTTGCTACTGTAACAGTTCAGGGGTTTTGTGTGCGTTTTTAGTGTGTTAACCTTAAACAACACAAGGAAAGTGAGAGCACAAGAGGAGGAACGGAGCGTTTTGAACCGAGCTAGCCCGCATGTCTTTGTTTGACCCTGGTGTTTTTGCACACAATCTCCTGAGTCGGCCAACAGCAAAGATTTGACAAAAATAAACAAACCAGGAATAAAAAGAAACCCTAGTTTCTGGTGTGATCAGTACTACAGTTTGGTGACAGAAAACAGACAAGAAATGACTCTCTTGTTAACAGATGGTTTATTTAGTTGGTTTTTGCTACATTATGCTTCTTTCACACCTTTATTTATTCACCGTTTGCCTGTGCCGACTGCCCCCCTCCCTCCCCTACTTGCCGCTGCGTCTCTCTGCGTCTGTCTGGCATCTCATAGTTGCCACTCCAGCGCTCCTCGGGGCCTTTTAAGCCGCCGCGGGTAGCTGACCTTATCGCCTGAATAAAAATGACTCATTAAAAAGCATCAGCAGCCCGTCGCGCTGGGGGTAACGACAGCAGCCCACGTTGACACAAAAGGGTGCCGGGCTGAATAGACGGGCCCTGCTGTTTTAGAGCACCGTGGGTTAGCCAGGCTTTAGGGGGCTGCGTGAGCGGCACAGTTTCCCATCTCACGCAGACTATGTGGTGAAACTGTCAGCCATTTTGGAGGATCACGCTCAGCATGCTGAACATCCTGAATGGGCAACTCCTGCTGTTTTAGAGGACTGTGGGCTACAGAGCCTGGGCTTGTGTTTGAGCCAGACATGTGCCGCAGTTTTTAGCCTTGCATGACCATTAAACAGTCATTATGAGAGAGGCAGAATGTGCTTGATTATAAATGGTCATAAGACATCTCAGAACTGGATAAGATGACTGATTTAAAGCTAAATTTTTCCAAATAAAAGCTCTTCCTTTTAATAAAGAGTTGGCTGATAGACGTATCATAAAATGAAATGGACAGATATGTGCTGATTTTCCTCTTTTTTGAGTCTTAAACTTTAAAAACCTTTGAGCAAAGAAATCAGCAGAATGTTTCAGTGTTAGGAAAAAAAGTGAGGTCTGTTCTAAAAGAAAATCTGTCCACATAAAAACCGTGTCAGGAACGAGCCAAACCACTAAACACATTTCTTCTTCTTATTTGTGTTTTATGGTGGATTGCATGGACCAGTCGCCAAGTAAAATATTGGCTTTTTTTCTTTTTTTACATTTCTCCAAATCACTGATATGTATAACTTGAAAAGTACAGTCTCTGTCCCAGTTATTCCCAAAGTGACGCCTGGTGAGATTCTCACTTCACACTTTAACTCTCTAGGTACCAGAGTGTGTATATTTTACATATGTGTGGTTTTGTGAGGCTGTATTTTAAAGCCAAACAATAATCTTTTTCTAACCTCTCTGTGCTTTTTTCCTGCCAAACTGTCTCTCTACTGCCTGCTACTTCATATTAATGTAGAAATCTGTCTATTTTAGCTAAAAATAATCTTTCCTTTCCTAGGGATTGACACAACTGAAATTTTAAGTTTATGATTAACTCCTAATAGTTAGATGATTTGATGGCTTGAATTGAGTAAAAAGAAATTAAACAATCTTTATTTTAGTTCATAAAACAATTATTTCAACTGTAATCCCTTCCTGTGTACAATAAATCCACAAAGCAGTTTAGTTTTAATGGTTTGTGACACAAAGAAGGCTCTATAACCTTTAAAATTCATAATTTAATTTAGAAATTAGATATAAATCTGAATCAGGAGGTCAGACAGTTACACAAGCTGGAAGTCTGTATTGGTTTGGAAAACGACACTTGGTGGATCTGCCGTTGTCCACTCCCCCTTCCTCCCATTCATACTATGACTGCGTCGGCTCCAACCCAGCCTCCTCTCTGATCTAAACCAGCCATCGCGCCATCCTTCCAAACCTCTTTACCTTACGCTCTTGGCAGGCATCCATCTCCGTCGCGCTTCCTGCCACTTCATCCCTGCATTATTTAACAAATGACATTATGCCCTCTTGCGTCCCATCTTCCGCTCATTCACCCATGCATCCTTTTTGCCCAGCCACAATGCTCCTCTCCTTTTCTCATCCCTATTTCCTTCCATTCGTTTGTCCTTCCGTTTTTCTCTCCCCTGATACGGGTTTTCATTACACATCAATAGGACTCTGGTTACTGCCTCCTCTGCCAGCTCCTTTCTCCTTCCTCCCCCCTGCTGCTCAGTCTCCTTGATTATGTTATGCATTTTCCTCTCAAAAACGCTTCTCGCCCTCCTGCTTGTTTCATCTATCCTTCTCTCCTCCTCTTTGTTTTCTGTTTTGTCCCTCCCATCCTCTTCCCCATTTGTCCCAACTATCGTTAAAACTGTCCCCCCTGTGTTCCCCTCCGTCACCACCCTCCCTTCCTTTCCTTCTGTCCTGTTTCCAACTCTTCCTCTTTTGCTCTCCATCTGGCCGAAGCTCGTTTTTGTAGCTGTGTCCCTACCTCACCATCTCCTTCTGCTGTATTCTTCTGTGCGTCTCCCGTTCAATCCTTTCCTCCCTCTCCATTTTCCTGAGTGCTATTGATGGAGGAGCTGGCTGTTGGCCAAAGAAAAGGTGGGGCCAAAGAGAGGGCTCCCCATTCGCCCATTTCTCTGACTGCCTCTTCCTTTCTTTCCCTGTCGGTCCGGACATTTCAGGACTTGCTATTCCTGCTGTTTTTATGCACATCGTGTCCTTTCCTTCATCAATCAGTCTGCTGTCACTCTGCTGTCTGCCTGCATTTCCCATACCACCAGCGCTCTCACCCAGAGTGGCAGCTGTGGCAGCTAAAACTCAATGTCGGACCTCTATTTTCCTCCTGGTGATGGCATCACAGGACAGAGGAGCACAGACGAAAGCATGCCAGCACAGAGGAAAGGTTAAAAAAGGTTGAATAAAAGGGGGAGAAAATAAAAAGAAACACAATACCTGAAAGAGGGATAGTTCAGCTATTTTATCATGTGAGGGTAAGAGATTGCATCTGTTCTGTCCTTGTCTGCTCTTTCTCCATAACTGAGTCAGCCCATTACAGGATCCCATCTTTGCCTTTGATGCTTTAGATTAAGCTTTGAACTTGCACAAAGCAGATGTCGTTTCTGAACTGCACATTGTTGTATGCTTTTGTGGTAAAGTGTCGTGCTGTGTTTTTAGGTCCAAGTGTGTAAGGACGAGCAATATATTTTGAACCATTCGTGTGGGAATGAGGAACTTTTCCTAGAAAAACTTTGCGTCTGTCCTTTGAAGATATTATATATGAGGCTTGCTTTAACAAAGATATAGTTTCAGATTAGCTGTTTCACTAACAATTGAAAGAGATTCAAGACATGTTTGAATGTCAATTGTTTGTGATATACAGTACAGCTTATTCACATACTGCATATCTGCTAACCAGGGCCTTTTGAAGACATTGGATATGAAACATTATTGACTTCAAAAGGGTTAGGGCAAATGTATTCAGCGATTAGAACAGAGGTTTCTTTTCTTCTTACATTCCTCAGGACTTTATTTAAACATCCACTATGGTGACAGAGATATTAGCCATTTTTATCAGAATGGACAGAACATTCAGTGACATTAATAGAGTTGAATTATATATAATATGCTATAATACTGCAGCAATTCATCTTAGCATGTCAGTCGCTGCAGCACACGGCTCCAATCAGTGATGTTTTTGTCACCTCCTGATTACATGAATTCTGTGTGTGTGTGTGTGTGTGTGTGTGTGTGTGTGTGTGTGTGTGTGTGTGTGTGTGTGTGTGCGCGCGCAATCACACACCAGCACAACATGAAGCCAATTCTGTTTGTAATATGTGTCAAAAAGGAACAAATAATGTGTGGAACAGGCTATTGTTTTGCTTCCACTGTTCACAATGTATTTTTTATGCACTGCACAAGAGGTGTATTCCAGCCAGAAAAATTGCATGCAGCGATGTGGCCACTGTGTTCTTTTTAACAGCCGAGCTCTTGGTGCATAAAGTGCATATCTGTGCGGCACATGTGCAGAATGCAACTTACGCAGGCAAACGGCTTTAAAGAGCAAAAAAATAAACAATTCTGATTCCAAACAAGGCTTTGAAATCTATATGTGCAGCAGTTGCATCAAAGTTATATATCCTATTCCAGCCCCTGCATGTGCACAGTGTACATTGAACTCTTTTTTTTTTTTGGCAAATACACACACAATATTTCAACAGTACTGAAACATAGCTGCACCAGTATAATGCATAGTATGAGCTGATTGGCTGGTTCTTCACCTGGCGTAACTCAATCTGAATGGTCGGTTCTGTCATTTTTAAAGTTAAACTTTACTGACAACAGTGGCAAAGTGTAGCTACAAACCCACATATTCTTTGATGCCCAAACACTTTGTGAACTTGGTGAGGTCAAACCTAAACGTGGAGGAAACAGACATGTAAATGTTACCTTTGTTTGACCTAGAAAAAGTGAAGTTTGAAACGGAGCTTCCACTTATTTCCGTGGCTCACATTAAAGGGCTGCTCTCAGCCCTGTGATTTGCTGTGTTACGCTACGTACCTCCAATAACTCCCTCCTGCTCTCCCGAGATGCCAAGGTGAACGTAGCGAAGCGACGGGTTTAGTTAAGCACGCCTAAATCTGATTAGACTCCACCCCCACAGGAGAGGCTCCTGGGATGGGCACGTCTGTATGTTGCCGATTTAGGAGGGAATTCCAGATTTTCTCCTACCCACCCCAAGTCTTCTGCTTTCCCAAGATTCCCAGCTCTGCCCCTCAAACGGGCACTCAAGTGCAACCAGCATATGTCAAACAAGTCTTTGGAGGAAAAAAGGAAGATTGATGGAGGGAGAGGATGGAGAAAGAAGAGAGGGCTGTTGAAATGGGTCTATTCTTGTTTGTTTGCGTTCTCTGGGGACTTTGTGTGTCAGTCATTTTTTGAGCACAATTAGAGTTAATGAGCTGTTTTGTTCTCGCTCTGGTGTGGGTTTCTTTGGCAAAGCGCTGTCCAGAAGTTGGGATGGGACTGTTTACTGCACATTCACATCGGTTTTAATGAGTTCCCTCAAATTTTTATCAGCGTAGTTGCATATTAAAGACACAATCTTTTGTTTGGACTTTTTTTTTTTTTTTTTTTTACTGTGGAGACAATTTACATGAACAAAATAGCAGAATCCTAATGAAGAAGAGCTCCTCTGCCATTAAAAATACTGTTCCTGGTCTGGAAGGTCTCATTTTAAAGTCAAGATTTTTTAAATATGTGACCATGAAGAACAATGAACAGTATTACTTCAGGGCTTTGTTTTACACACCTGCTGACACAGCACCTGGTTCATACCCAAACATTTTTGTCCAGTTAACCAGTCAGAAAAGATGAAATGTTTTGGGATTCCTGCCCTAAAGAGATACAGCTATAAGAGAACATTTATGGCAGAATTTGAAGAGTTGAAGCTTGTTTTCTATGAGCGAAAACAACATGCTGTAAACTTTAAAACACATCTGTGTTTTTAAAAGTCTTAATTTAATATTTTGAAGCTATTGAAGGACCATTCAAAGCCTGTTTTTTTCACTGCAAGTCATTTTTGGTCTTTTTTGTCTAAAGATAGACTATCATTATTAATGGATAACTGTCAAAGAGTTTAATCAACTCCAAAGATTTTTATTGCATCATTTTCTTGTGTTTTACTATCACACATTTTTTCTAAGACTAAGACTTGAATGAGCTTATTTGTGACTTGATTCTTTGCTTTGTGTATTTTTTAACTTTATAGAAATTGTAAACCATTCTCCTATGATTTGATATAATTAGATACTGTATGCATACTTTCTTACATCTGATGGACACCCTTACTTTATTTATAAATGTGCAATTAACTAATTGTAAATGAATGAAAATGAGCTACCTGTGGATTAATGTGGTCAACATAAGAAAAGGGTTGTGCTCACTACTGACACAGACATGCTAAAGAATGCAAATGGCCAAAATTGCTTCTTTCTTGTTGCTGTGAGTTTTAACGTAGTCTTGGATGGTAATTCTGAGTGCTAACAGTTTGGTTTAAATTGGAAATTTCCCTCCCTTTTGATGAAATGGGGCTTTTTTTTAGAAGGAGAACTTCAAAAGAAATTAAGGGAAACCGCTGATTCATAAAAGGCCTCCAAACGTGAGCCTTTCGTGACAACCAAGACATTATAGGAGATGATTCACCCCAACCTTCACACGACTCAGCCTTTTGGCTTTTTATTACCAACGTAAAGCGCTGCCAGAGGTGCAATAACCTTACTCATCAGGCCGGCCCTTCTTTACTCTCTGACCGCAATGATGCATCTGATGATTGTACCTCCGCATTCAGGTACTGACCTGCCCTGCATGTGAGAGCAAACCAAGTACTGTTTATGCAATAAAGGGAATGTGCGCCCGCGCTCATTCAGCCCAAAGCACAGCGATAAATGTGTTAAATCATACGTTTGAGATGTCTTCACTGCACATTTATCGTCTTCCTGTCTCCTGCACTGTCATTTGATCTTACTACTCCCCATTCCAGCTTTCCCAGATGAAACGGTGCCTGGACTTGTTCAACGGTAGCAACTTTACTCACAGGATATCATTTAAATTACACTCGCTCTAACTCGTGTAATCCTCTGAATGAATTTTCTTTTGACACCCTGTATTAGTGGGTGCTGAATCATTGTTGGTACTCAATCCAGAGAGAGTGACACGTTCTTCATCAGTGAAATGGAATTTGTGAGGTGTGTAGAGAAGGTGTGATACTATGAATTAGAAGATTATGACATAGTGTGAGTGGGATAGAGTTGAGTAGAAGTTTGATTGCAGAGTGAGACTGTATAAAAGGTCAATTGGACACTAAACTGAACGCACAAGTGAAAACAAAAACTCTCCCTTGTGCCTAGTTCCAGTATAATTTAATATATAATGGGTATTTTCCTAACTGAAAAATAATACGCCACCGTAAATACACCATGTCATTTGGTAAGGGAAAGAAGTGCAGAATTTTGAGAAAGCAAAGCAAAAATAATTGAATAGAAATCATAACTGAAATCTGGATTTGAACAATAGCACAGCCCTACTTTGTAGTAACCAGTCATATGTGTAGTTGAACCAGACAAACCTGACACTTTCAAAACAAGCATGTGATAGTTAAGCCTTGGTCCTACATAAAACATCAGCGCTGCGCCGCGTAGCGCCCGAGCCATGATTTTGAAAAGAAACCATTGTAATCAGACAAAATAGTCCCTCGAGAATTGCTACGTCTTGTCCCAGATGCGCTGGTCCACGCCACAGCGCTAAAGATACGCAACAGTGCTATTTCTGAGCCGAGGCGCGGCAGAGACGCGTGTGCGACATTGTGGAGTACTTTATGATGCAGAAATTGCAACAATATGCTGAACCGCTATTAGTACGGCAAACATAAACAACCGCCACTACATGGACGAGGAGTGTGGAATATTTATGTAATTGAGCTTTTAGAAACAGACTATTCCAATAAATAGCTCACTTGCCCATTGTTGAATAATTAGAAGATAATTCCACAAAACACGATGCTAGCTTTGACCAAAAGATGCGCTTCATACTTCCTGTTCTTAGTTCCCGCAAGATATTGTGACTATCGCGCGATTTTGCAAGCTGTGTTCAACGGCGCTTCGCTTCAGGAGAAACTAGAAGACTCTCCTTTAATCACTATTGACTCCCTCTCACCTCTTTGACCTAATTTACATTTTTTATTGCTTGTTCTTTTGATTTAAAAATCTTTCTTGTTTGTGCGAGTTGCTTGTTAGATTAGACGCCTTGTCCAGCAAAGTATGTCCATTTCTCTTTCTACCTCTGTTAGAGAGCAGACATCACCTATGTCAGAGAACAACAGCATCCTGTGCTCAGCAGGGGGAAATGTGGAGTGGAGAATGAATAGGAAGTTTTTGTCTTTTCCTCCAAAATTGGTCCCTGTGATGCTGCAGGAAATGCAGCAGAACAGGATACAGATGACTTTCTTTTTTGAGTCTGATTTGTTGTTTTAGATGTGCTGCAGTTTTAGCATTGGTTGCAGATCTGCTCATTCTGCTCAACACTTACGCTCAGTGTGTTTTGAAATGTTTGTGATGTTCCCTTCCTGTTTATGAGCATTACTCTTTGCTTCTGTTTTTTTTCCCCTCTGTGTTTTCCGCTCCATCAAACAAAGCAGAGCTACTGTAATCCTATCAGAAGATATATTCACCGTCTTTATCCCTCATCACTGCATCAAATCAAGGATGAAAAACAAAGCGCTTTATTAACGCTGTCAGATGAAAACAGTTTATTCCCCAAAGACGCTAGACGTATATTAAACTTTATTAGATTTCTGGAACATTTATGTGACAGAGAATAATATCTGGTGTACTGAGGTGAAATATTCCAAACAAGTGGTAAATGATTTAATCTTTTCTGTTTTATTTTGCATTGTGTTTTCAGGTTCCATAGCCAATGGGCAGCTGAATGGCTCGGGTTCAAAGGGCAGCCACAAAGAAGATGGGTCCTTGCGCTCTCAGGGTCTGCATGGGAGCAACAAATATGGCGAGGACAGTCCTGCAAAAAAGAGGTGTGTGTGTGCGTTCATCTGCATAGTTTGTAAATCCGTTTCCGTCTAGCTGGGTTATAAAAAGCCTTGTTTATTTGTCCTGCTGCTGCCGAGTCTTTGATTCTGATGAGAAACCTTGCACACAAGATATAAACTATGAGTGTGGTCGAGTTTTGATGACTTGTCCTACATTTTGAGGTTTGCACATGATACAAGTCACTTTTAACTACTTCTCGTTGTTTTACACACACACATGCACACACTGTTTATCTTCCTTTTTTCTCTGCTGCTTTCTTTATGTAATTTATTATCTTCCTTTAATCATAACTCCTGTATATTCTTTGTTTCAGCGTCTCCAGCAACAATCGATTCCTAATGTTTCAGTGCAACGTTGTTTATTGCCCTGATTTATAAACCAGTCGTTTGCACTCCCTTTGTCATATTTTCCTTCTTTCTCCTGAGACTTTCTTCTTCATTTTGCACCACTATTTCACCTTAAAATACTTTTAGAAACAGATATTCTTTTAGTTTTAATGAATATTATTTGAGTCAACAAAGATGTCTGCAAAACATTCTGTAGCTCTGCACTCCCATTTGCTTAGTGCAGACACATTTTGAATTATTAGTAATTAGCCACTTAAAATAATGTTTCCAAGCATTTCGAAATAATTCAGGAACTGAAGAATTTGCATTTAAAAACAATAGATGTTAATTTCCAGCCTGCATCATTTTTATGTCTAAATTATTGATTTTTGTCTGTGAAAACTCGCCTTTTCTCTAAGAGACTCTTAAAAAACCCTGCTTTCTTTGAGAAACGTTATTGAAACGTGGTATAATATGTGGGGAAATTACATGCTTTCAATGCTTTTGGCTTGAAAACGGCAATCTACAAAAATAGGAATTACAATAAGTAATGCTTATCAGGGTTTCTAGCAGATTTAAATGACTGGTGTGTCATGTTTTTCATTTGCATTCAGTCATTCATATGTTTTTTGTGCAGCTTATATAATTTTTTTTAATTTTCTCACCCTGAAGCA
Source organism: Callopanchax toddi (assembly GCA_006937965.1). Lineage (NCBI taxonomy): Eukaryota > Metazoa > Chordata > Actinopteri > Cyprinodontiformes > Nothobranchiidae > Callopanchax > Callopanchax toddi. The sequence goes on along the minus strand of SSNR01000058.1, from coordinate 2,752,596 downwards.
GACGGCTGCTGTTGGTGGCAGGTGTGTGTGAGCACTGATACACGCCTGCTTGCTTGTGTGTGTGGTTTTGTTCTGCCGCTGGCCCCTCACACACATTAATAGGGCATCCAAACATCAGTGTAAAGCTAGAGGGGGAGTCTGGGTGTGAAGGGGGGGAGGCTGGACTGCAGCAGATGTCTTTCTGTAATGAGCATACTGGCTCCATTCACTGCATGTCAAGCACCTGCCTGAGTCCTCCTAGCTGTCATTTGATACTGTAGCTTGAAAATCTCAGCGTGGTCATTACAAGCGCTCGTCTACCTGGCTTTGAAACAGGTGTACATAGGACCAACTTGTATTAAGTCCTCAGGAGGCTGTAATTAAACTCAAAAGAAAAATTTTCTTTTGGGCTTTAGAATTTATAGAAATCCTTTTCTGTTCAATGAAAAAAAGAATACTGAAAATTTTAAAAATGCCCCAATAGAAAATTAAGCGTATTGTGTTTGTATTGTAGCCTAGATGCTTGACTAAAACAGCGAGACTGAATCTCATTTCCTTGTGTTACGCCTGCACTGACCCCTTATAAGTCTCAGAAGACAGGTTCCACTGCTTACCTGGGGCAAAAAATCATTTATCGCCAGTTTTTTCCATTTCCACCACTCAAAGCTGGAAGTAAAAGAAAGAACCAGTAAAAAATGTGCGATAAATGAGCAGAATTTTCATTGGTTGTTAGTTTCCATGAGCCTACTGTGAGCACACGTTTAAAATCTCTGAATTTGTTTAACTTTTTACTCACCTCAATTTAAAACAAAATGATCTCATTTGACACGAAAAGCCTGAGCCTGAGAAAAACCCAATGTCCTCTTAAAGGGACTCAGTGTCTCTGGAGGATAGGAAGTCAAATCAGCAGTGGGCGAACATTCTCATCTTCCTGCATTTAAAGTGTTTTAAAGAAATACCTTTGTCATGTAGTTAATGCAGATCAGAACACTGCATAGAGCTGCTGTTTTCAAACACTATTTCAAACATTGTTTCTAAATATCATCAGCTCTTTTAATATCACCAGCTGGTGTTTATAGACTGCCTCAAATGTGTGTTGTCAAAAGTCCAATTTATTTTTATAGATCAATTAAAAACGGTGTCGACCAAAGTGCTTTAAAAGACAGGAAGCATCCAACAATAAAATAAATACAATCAAATCAAACATAAAAATACTGGAGTGTTTATGATTTCTGTTTGGCGATCATTAAAGAGCCGACAAACACAGACAATTGTTTAAAACAGAATTATAAAATGAGCTTAAGACATCTGTTAGTAGGAATAATAAAACTGTAGATAAACTGTCTCCCTACACTGTGATCCTCTGCAGAAACTCTGAATACATCAGAGGATTAGTTGAAGAGATATTTAAAGTAACATGATGACATGGCTCTGAGTCAGCTCTCTGGATGTATAAACCTAAATCTGTTCTTAACTATTAAGAACTATAGTACTAGTCCTAGTGAAAAACTGGAACCTCTTTGGTGGAAATGCCTTAATTTAACATGAGTACAAATATCCCACTGCAACATGGGAAGCCACCTTCTTAAAGTCAAAACACTATCAGCTGTTACAGATTTATTTAAGTGTCAATATGCTCATGTATGAATGTGCAGAACTATTTTACTAGCCTGCAACTTCAGGTTATAACATTTTAAAGCTTGTTAAAGAATAACAATAATACCAAATATTACACGTCAATAATACACAAAACTAGACCAAGTGATGGTTGTTTTGAAAAGAAGGAATTTTAAATGGAGACATTTGACTGTTATTATGAATTGTTGTGCTTGTTATGGATAATTGACAATGACACCAAACACAATACGCCAGTCTCAATTGTTGCTGTGACATTAATGTATTTTCAGCAGAGGGAAAAAAACATTTGTGAGCTTTTTTTAAACAATATGCACCTTGTATTCTTTTGTTTGAAATGTGTACCTGAAAAACCTATTTGAAGAGTGAGAGAGTTTCTACCCTTTTACCTTTCCACAACAACATAATGAGGATTGTGAAACCCTGAACCCACCGACACAAAGGTGTATGAGGGAAGGAGTCTTCTGTAGAAATAATTGTCTTACATGCATGACCGTAAAGCATAAACAGTCCTAATTTTACTTAGAAAACATGCTTTTTTATTCAGATTTTCTGTTTTCTTGTTATGCTCAGTGTTGAATTCAGCTACAGGCAGCTTGGTGGTTTTCATTACTTCACACACAAAAAAGACTAAGTGAAGAAAGGCTTTCTATCTGATGCAAATGAAAGAAGTTGAGCCAGTGAATGGCAATGCCTCATGCCTTTTTAAAAAGCTTTTGTGTGCACGTGTGTGTGTGTGTGTGCATTTGTATGTGAATGATGACTCCAGTGCCCTGGTATGGGTGGGCCTGCACTGTTCCTAAACAAGCCTAACTGTTATGATGCCAGGAGTTTCAACACTGCTGGCAGTGGACAAAACAGAAGAGGAGGGGAGCTGTGGCGTAGCCGTGTCCAGCTCTGAGAGCAAAAAAAAGGAAAAGTTTGTGTAGAAAAGATGAAGGGATCAAGTGTAGACCGGGAGAGAAACACTGGGTGGGGCAGGAGAGACGGGAGGACAGGTGCGAGTGATTTATTTATTTATTTTTTGGCAGGAAGCGGTTCCCCTTTAGAAGTCTTTGAGATCAACTCTGTGTTTGCCTTCCCATGCTCCTGAGATCGGTAGAGAGACTGGCAGCACATACCAGCAAACATGCCAGCTCATTGTAGGCCTCGCTTACCAGCATGACCATATTCTCCAAATGGGCTTCCCCTGCCAAGCTCTGGCTCTATACACACATACACACACACCGGTAAACACAAGCACTTTCTCGCCATATTTAACTGACCCAGTTACATTGTTTGCTCCTCTTTAATTTTAGAATTAAATTAAGTATCTTTGATTTCATTAGCTTTTCACTAAACATGACTATTCTAGAAACAGGCTTTATTTGTTTTTTATTCTTTTTCCAGCTTTACTCATGCAGCTCAGTCATAACTAACACTGCTGTTAAAGAAAAATTTTCTCCAAGAAGCTGTCATAGATTTCACATTTAGTCAGCATTGCAAACACGAAATGAGTCACATATATTCATTGGTATTTTAATTATGTATTACTGCTTTTACAGGATACAGTCAAAACAAAATAATAGCTTCTGCTCCTTCTAAATTATGTAAAGAGTTCTGGACTTTAAATTGTATCAAATTAAAAATCTATAATCTATTTGTTTGTGACCTCAAATTGTAAATCCTTGAGGACATGAGATGTAATTTATGTGTTTAGGACTTTGACCTAAAGCAGAGCAAACCTAAGAGGAAATGTGGGTAAGAGTGTGATTGTACAGATCACAAGTTGAGTGCCCCTCTTAGACTTTTTAACTCGTCTTCTGCATCTCTTCACTCTTCTCTCCGGTCCTTGTTTTTTGTCTTTTCTTTCCCCCCCTCACTTCACCGAACCCCCCCTCTTTTGGCTCTCTTTGAATCTTTTCTCTCTGTTGTCGGTGCCAAGACACACACTCAGCTGCTGCCGCTTGTTTTGTTTCTACTTAATGAATGCCAAGTACACACACACACACACACACACACACACACACACACACACACACACAGAATCACATGCACTTGTCTAGCATAACCAATGACTCTTGTCAGTAATGCATAATCACCGTTTCCATTTATGAGGGATTACGTGCATGTACATGCAGACTTGCAGACACACTAAGAGTGTGTGTTTAGAGCCAATAAGGGCCTTAATGTGTCTATTGATTTGTTTTGGATGGCACTGTGAGAAAAAAGTATATGCAGCACAAACACCTAGCTGTACTACCAGCACCTAATGGGTGCATGAATATAAAGGGCTGATGTAAACACACACACACACACACACACACACACACACACACACACACACACACACACACACACACACACACACACACACACACACACACACCATTTACTTCACTGAGAGTAATGTGTTTTATAAAGATTCAGAGACACACACACACACCACGTATCCAGGAATAGCTGTGAAGGAGAAAGCTGAGTGGTAGGTGAACTCAGCTTTTAGTCAATTAGAATTGCACCCTTGGTGTTTTATGTCAGACGGTGTCTCGGAATACTTTTAAAACCAACTTGAAGCACCAGTAAATGCTGCCTGTGCTTTCCCTATAGAGGCTTTCAAAGGTCTTCCTGTTTCTCGAACTCTCTCTTTTTGCTCTGACTGTTACTTGCATGTCTGCAGTGGTCTCCAAAGTCTCATAAAAACTCTTCCTTTATTGTTTCTTTGTCTCTCTTGCAGCTAAAATATCAACATTGTTGAGTATTTATCATCTGCCGTCTGTGCACAAAATCACTTCTATAATTAGAGGTTATTATAACGTGATGAAACCTATAAAAACTAAAACTAAAACCTTTTATAGGGTACACTTATTTTTATATGCTGTAACTGAGAATGTGAACTGCATGACTTTTATAAGCTTCAAACAATTCAAACCTAAACACTCTGTTGGTAGTATTAGTAGCCGTTTGGTTTTTGATAAAGTCAGAGGTTTGCAAAGAAGAAAAGCTCATTTTAAAACAACATCAAATGGAGCAATCAGTGTGTTTAGATTTTTTTCTAAGTGCGAGTTTAAGAGCTAATCTTATTTACCTCACATCGTGGACTTCACCTGCTAACAAAGGTCCCGTTTGAACCGATCCTGTTCCTTAAGGTTCCACTATCCTGTATGTTTTAGCTGTTTTTCTGCTCCAGCACACCTACTAGTTTAAATTAACAGGCTTCTGCAGAACTTGAGAACATGCTGAACAGGTAATTCAAGCATTGAATCACAACTAAAACATGCAGGATGGTGTCCCTTGAGAGCTGAGATTGGACACCACAGGTTTAGATGTTTTACCTTCTTAACCTGCAAAATAAATAAACAAATAAATTCAAGACTAACATTTTTCTGCCTGATAATCCCACTGGAGACGTCAGGCCAGTTTATTTAAAGTAGTTGTTGTGGTAGCATTGATCTTCACGGGTAATCATTAGCATTGTGACAATGAGGACAATGTGCATCTGACCTAATATAACATGTATATATTCAAAGATCAGCTTATCTTAAATCTGCTTTCAAGAAGTCTTTTCTCTCATCTGCCTATCACATTATCTCTCTCCTCATCATTTACATCGCTGCAAAAGAAAAGGTGGTGTGAAGTGGAGGCAAGGTCGCATTAAACCACAGACACATGCCACTAAATAAACGTGACATTATTCAGGCTGTTTGAAGCTTATAACAGTTTTTTCGTCATGCAACCATGCTTACCTTGACTCCAGCTGCAAAACATTTAGCATTGACATTACAGCTGGTTCTGGTCAAAGACTTTGTATTAAAAAAAAAAAAATTGCTCCATTTTGCAAAAATGGTTAATGAATGAGGTTAATGTCGTTGTGGCAGCCTGGACGTTGCTTTCTAATGATTGTTTATTTATGTCTGCTGGGCCACATGCTCTTTGTATATGTGACCCAGGTCTATGGTGGGCCCTTTGAATGTGTGCGATGGTCACGGGGTCGATGGGTCAGTTCACTGCAGTACCATCCTTCATCCTAATCCACAGAGACAGAAAAGCAATAAACACATCGACTCACTTAAGGCTGTTTACACTGAACGCTCATCACTCAACTCGGGGTTTAGAGACGTTGGATTTTGTACAAAAGGTTTCTCAACTTGCCAGTTTAAAGAGGGTTTTTTTCCCCCTTGTAATAGATTATTTAATTAGTTTTATGTAAAAAATATTTATTTTATGTGACAGAGTAAAAGTTAAATATCCATGCCTAGAAGGAAAGAGTTTTGAGGCTGTTTCATGTTATTTTTTTCCTATATTATATCGAGAAAACACTTGCATTACTAAAATGTTGGATTACTTAAGAATAATAATTTCTCTTCTAATTTGCCAATGTACATAAATATACACATAGGAATGAGATGGATCCAGGCACAACCTCACACACATGCGTTCATGGAGCCAGCTGAAGTGAGGTAGCATTTTATCACGACCATGTGGACCATCTGGAGCTAATTAATGTAGCCCCCAAGGTACAGACTCTGGATCAGTGCTCCTCTCTTCAAACCATAACCTTTACCATGGGAGGGAATACATCTTCTGATAGGAGCCCAGCCTTGATTTACCTATCAGACACATCGCACAGGGGCTGAAAACTTCTATTCATATGTTTTGTATTTTCATGAAAATCCTAAAAATCACAACCAGATTTTTTTAAATATCTGACAAAGCCTTTAGCAGGCTACTTTCTACACTCCTCTCAGTGGATTCATGGCTTTTTGTACATAAATTTAGCCATTTCCCACTGTTATTACCCTAATATTCACTGCTCTGGCAGCCGCTTGTATCCAAGTAACTTGACTATATTGAGAGTGCTTTAAAAGTGCACAATTTAACATGGAGACGAGCAGCTCATGTTTCCCTGGCCAGCCTTATCCAAATATCTGGTTACAGTGGCACAGCAAAGGTCTGAAACCAAACCACACAGACAGCCACACGTAACAGCCAGAACTCAGCTGCAGAGGGACTCCATGTAGACTACGTGACCTCAGGTTCACAGAAACATTTGTCATCAGAAGCCATTTTACTGCTTCGTTTGATCCACCAAACCCCAGTGTTATAACTGGTAAAGAGGCACGTTTCTACCTAAAAGAACGTCTCGGGAAACACAATGATGCACCAGACCATCATGACCTTTCAACTGTTTAGAATCATGCAGTCAAGATGCTTAGAGTCCCTAAAAATGTTTCGCTTTTTGCCGTTCATTGGTTTTCTGTGCTTTTTGTGCAATATGCTTCTCTATGTATTTTTGTTTGCTTTTTACAGCATCTGTGGCAAAAAGATATAAACATTTGTTTTACATTTATTCTGTGTCTTATTACCGGAGTTACTCTAATTTGCAGTAAGTTAAACACTCCTGGATGTTGTAAAACTGGCTTCTGGAATAAAAATGAATATTTAGTGTTAGTTAAATCCAAATTTGGATGGTTTCGTACATACATTTTTTTTCAGCTATTTTGAAATTTGTTTAAAAGTTATAAATCCTTGTTGGCTAAGAATCACTTGTCCAAATAGACCCTTATCTAAAATAGATGGCTGCCATCTTAAAACTGCTCCAATCTCCTACATTTGACAGCAAACGATATTTTATAAACCTTTACATCATTGTCAATCGATGGTTGCACAATTAAGCACTAAAGATAGGTTGAAATTGCAAACATTATACTTTTTAGTCCTTGCATATTTCTAACACACATAGCACATATTATTCTCATATGAGTATTCCCTGTAAGTCAAGAGGGTGAAGATGGCTCATTGTTTAACTCAGACACGCTCTCCATCATTTTCATCAGTCCTCCTTTAATTGGCATTCCTTGTGAATCTGAACTATTTTATTCTCAATCAAGTTGTCATGCGGTTTAATAAACCACGTTGTTAGCTTCAAAAAACAAACACATGTGCTTAGTCATCTAGTTTCCTGCACCCTGCTGATGTGCTTTGATTAGAGATTGAGCTCGTTTCCCACACTTACAAAATTCTGTTTTTGGAGGCTCGTCTTCATTGTTCCCACAGAGATGGTGTTAGGATACAGGAAGCTGCTCCTGCTTGATTGACAGGATGTGATCTGTGTCGGCTGTCCACAGGTGTACTGTCTGAGCACATGTCATCACAACTTTCTCTCTATCTTTCGTTCCAACATCACTAACAGATCTTTTCTTTTTTTATCCTTTGCTTGGATTGCCTCCTGACAATGAATTGTTTCCCTCCACGAGTCCAAGCTTACAGCAGGGGTATGTTTGATACTAGATGTTAGAGCAAATAGGGTGGAGGAAGGGATGGATGAAAGGTGGATTAGAAAAGGATGAATGGGGACATCCTGCTGTAATCTGTTATTTTTTTCCTCCTCCTGGTATCGGATCTCGGTTTCCGCTTTTTCTTTTTCTTTTTTTTTCCTCTGGCTCTCCTCTCATTCTCCTTTAATCAATGCTTTCAGTCTAATTTTAACTTGTGTAAGCTGCACCTTCCTACCGCGGCACCGCATCAGTGAGTATTCTATAGCTCATCATGTTTGGGAACATATCGTACTCTGACGCACACACACAGACACACACGCACACACACACACACACACACAGCTCATCTGGGCACACCGCGGACTAAATCAGGGGCTTGTGTTACCACCCAGCTCTTAGTGCAGTGGTAGTTCAGACTAAACAGCCATGTCACTGCAAATTGTTCCCATGCTGATTTCCCAATATTCTCTCGGACTCTTCCTTGTTATTCTTAGCACGAATTGATTTATTGGCTGAACTTTATCATTAGGCGTTTTATTTCTTGACTTATTAATAATCTTTTTTTTTCTTCACCTTGCATGTTTTTAAGCGAGCTCTGTCACCATTTAAATAATTACTTGTTGCCGGAGTCGCCGTCTCCTCACTAAGAGGTGCTACTGTTTTATTTATCTAATCTGCTGCTTTTATATTCTCCACAAACCCCCGTATTATCACATCATCAGTGAAGCAGATCCCTTTTTATTACCTTTTCTTTAGGCATGTCCCTGTCATTAGCATATCATTAAACAGGAGACGAGTTGAGAGCCGGCGCTGCATATAAAAAATGCTCAGGAATAGAATGGCGTCTGGGAGAATTACCTGAGTGTACTTTCAGTGGAGAAAACTTGGTGAAAAGCCCTCCAGCATTCCTTGGATGTTGGTTAATTGGTAACAGATAATGGCAGATCAGCCAAGGGGAAACGTGAGACTCATCTAAACAAGACGACGCTGATGGGATGAGGGAAGCACATTCTTAGGATTTTATTTTTTGCTTTATTTAAATGCAGAAAAATAATTTTAATACATGAAGTTTAAGTCAAAATGTCCTTCGTGTGTTGAAATGCTGGAGTCATTGTTCTGATGTGTTTGTGGGTGTATTTATAGCACCTCTTGTAGACTGTGTGTAACTCCTCCGCTGTCTGTTTCCTCTTTTATTTTCACATGTAATGTAAAGTTCCCATTCTTGCAACTTCCCCTCAGCCACGTCACTTTCCTTCTCACATTTTGTTCATCATTTCAAGTCCACAACAAGTCTTTGTATAAAAACATTGCATTAGTACAGAAAATATACAATAAAGAATGGCTTGAATTAATAATATTTGTGATTTTTTTTTTTTATCATCTAAAATCTTTATATTTTACCATCAAACACTGATGGTAAAATACAATCGTCTTGGCTGAAAATGTAAAGCTTTGGCGACGTTTAAGCAGTCATTTCTCAATTTCTCACAAATCGAGTCCATGTCAGGGCAGGAAATTGACACGTTTTAACTCGGCACTGTTCTCTGATTGGAGTGTAATCGGAGCTCTGAACCTCTCAGCGGCTGCTCCAAATGCGTTGTGAGTGTTCTCCAGACATGATCCTATCTCCTTACCTCGGTCCGCTCCGCAGCGAATTGACAAATAACACCAGGATATCATATTGCTTCTATCACTACTCCTCCACGTTTACAGCGTAGCTCGCACTAATCGATCGAGGCCGCTCGCTGGTCCATGTGGCCCCTGATGGTCTGGGACTTTCTCTTTTTTATTGTACTTTTTGTGTGATATTGTCCACACCCAGGTGCATTTTCTGCTTTGTCTGAAGGAGGCAGTGTGACAAGTCCATTGCTTTTTTCCCCCTCCTGAGTGCTTCTTTAATATTCTGCTCTTACTCTTTCCTCCACTGACACATGCTGTGAAATAAAGAGAAGGAAAAAGACCAGCAGAGACATCTCAAAGGCTTTGTGCACCACTGAGAAGCACAATGCTGAGGCAGAAAGGGGAGAATAAAAAGGTGGAAGGAGAGGAGAAAATGAAGATGCTGGCAGTTTATTAATATCTGGTGTGTGTGGCTGTATTTAGTTATAGACTCCCACATCTTTTTCTAAATTTGCTGGTGAGCAGCTACACATCCAGGAGATTGTTTGATGAACAGATGTGCACACAATCAGTTTGCACTTGAGGGTATTTTTTGCCAGGAAACCACTTTACAGTAAAACATTAGTTTTAGGGCCACAGTAGTAAAAAAATCAGGAATCACAATGACACAAAAACCACTTTAAATAACTCCTAATGTGTGTGTGTTGTAATTAGTTGAGTCAGTGCTGAAGTTTTCATTTCCGTGCACACAGATGGTTCAGCTTGTCTTCTCCCCCCTCAGGCCTCGACTCCAGGCACAGAGGAAGTTTGCCCAGTCGCAGCCCAACTCGCCCAGCACTACGCCCATCAAAGTGGCCGACCCGAGTGGCCTGAACGCCGGCCTGGCTGCGGTGCCATCTTCATCCCTTTCGTCACTCTCATCCTCATCCCTGTCGTCCTCCATTCAGGACCTGTCCAGGCGCAAACCCAAGACGGAGGACTTTCTCACCTTTCTCTGCCTCAGAGGTAACGCACGCACACACACAGCCAGCAGAGGAGCCGGAAAAATGTAGTTTAACAAGAAAGCTGCACATATAACCTGCTCTGATATTTCATCCGGGTGCGAGGTGCATCTGACAGCCGACAACATTTTGATGGCTATTTGTACGCAAAGATCAATGCATAAGCAACTCGTGCTATAACAAGATTTGTTAGGTAGGGTTTTGATCACCCCCACACACACACACACACATCCGTTTACAAACTGCAAATAACTGCACACTTGCCCAAGGCTAAGATTATCCTGCATTTCATCAGCTTACACATCTCCCCCTCCTACTTTTCAGCAACTGTCTGTCTCTTTAACACCCTGCCTATCACCCTTCGCCACAGCAGCTGCTCGTAACACGGCGTACTTGCACAACCGCACGCCCCGCTCGGCAAACACTACACAGGTTCATCGACACTATGTCACACATTCAATGTCAAATGAACTGTAAAAGCCGCGGCAGAGCCATTAGGGGCTGAATTAGTTTTGTTTGCGGCAATGCTTTGTTTCGTGCTGCAAAACTGTTTATTGAGAGCGGATTTACCAAGACAACTGTTGACACCAAAACATTCACACACATCAGCTCAGTGTCAGTTTCTTTAAGTAACCCAGACCCCTCCAGACAGTCATTGTAACTAAAGTCCTGTTTTTTTCCCTCCCCATCAGAGTTAATGAAGGTCTTGTGTTACTCATAATCGGTGCTCTGCTGGCCAGAGTCAGTCAGTCCACTGCCAAACTGCTGCAAAAAGTTGTTTCCAAAGCATCTTAAAGCATTTATTGCATTTCACAGACTTTAATTTTCTTTGGACCAAAAAATATTGGTTAAAATCTACATTTACTATTCTGGGCCTGATTCTGCTGGAGGTTTCTTCCTGTTAAATAAGGAGTCATTCCTCCCCACTGTCAGACTCGTATTGTGCTGCTCAGAATGGGGGAGTACGTTCAAATAATGCTTCAGTCCAATCCTCTGGTTCCTTTATATAGGGCAAATTTGACGAATTGGCATTTTGTAACAAATCTAGTTTTTAATTAGAACTGAATTTCATTCACTGCAATCGGTTGCCCTGAGTCTGAACCTGAAATGATCTGGATTTGTTGGTTTGTTCAGTGATTTGAGATGACTTGTGTTGTGAACTGGAGCTTTTATGAATAAACTGAACTGAATTGAATTATTTTGTAATTAAAAACAAACATCTAAGAAAAGAAAAAAAGATCAAGTTGCCCCAAGTAATAAAAACAGGTATAAGTTGAAGATATTTAACTTTTACAGTGCAAAAAGCCAATGTCCTCTTTAGGAGATGCTTTAGGAGGATATTTGATGTTAGGAAATTCATCATAACAACAACTCTGTATGCAAAGTTGATTTGGTCAGAAGAAGTTTTTTCTGATTTCCTTTATAAATGAGGTTAATTTGGGTGTTTTGAGCAGGATATTTTCTACTAATGTTAATTTTAAAGTTAAGCTCTTAGGCTAACAATTGAACATTTATTCCCAGCCTTAAATCACTTCCTTATATTTATAGACACACGTTTTAGCTCTTTGTACACATTAGTTGTGTGTGGGTTTGGTTCATGCTGTGAGGATGACATTTTCCTCTGCAGGGCTTCTTCTGCTCCGTTTTTCCCTTGGCCTCTCATGTGACCCATATGCAGGGACCCTTACCAAGAAAGGGGACATGGGAGAATGTCAGCTGAGCCCTTGAGGTTGAGTCTATGAGAGAGAGGGAGCGTGTGTGTTGGTGCAAATCGACTCAAACTACTGTTGTCGTTTGTTCTGCTTATCTGTGTGTGTGTGTGTGTGTGTGTGTGTGTGTGTGTGTGTGTGTGTGTGTGTGTGTGTGTGTGTGTGTGTGTGTGTGTGTGTGTGTGCGTGTGCATGTGTGTGTGTAATACAAGTGTTTTTGTGTGGCCTCCCATTGTTGTGATTGCATGTGTCTATCAGTATCTAGGATAAAGGAGGATCTTATGAGGACATCTGTGCTGGACTTTTTAATCTTTTCAAAGGAACTCGTGTCTTTGATTTCCCCTGAAACTCCCTCCAGTCCCCTTTAGGATTCTGATACACGTCTCCGTTGATCTGACTGCAACTTCATGTTTTCTACCAAAATGTCTTGCTAAATCTCAAACCGCGTTTTGCAAACCAAAAGTTCATCCTCCTACTAAGGCTGCTTTTATTTTTCTTGATTTTGCAGCGAATGTTTCTAACCTGAAACCTCGTCAGTGGTGAATTCTGGTATTTGTCCCAGGTCAAACGTTCAGGGTGTGTAAACACACCCCCATTCGTCCACTGAAATGTTTGCTTATCTTATCTGGTAAACATTACACGTCCACCCCAAAGGCTTCTATCCATCACTTATTCTGACAGCTACACAAAGACAGGTAAAACACAAAGGATTAGAAGAGATAAAAGGAAATGCTGCATTATTTAATCTGAGCTTTTAACTGAGAACATTGAATAATTTTGGGATCTGTATCCCACCAGTTACTGTTACTGGTGAGGATGCAATAATTAAATGGGAGAAAAGTTTTGTTTTTCATTCCTCCCGGGAGGTAATAGTGAAGCCTTGTTATTCTGATGCAACGTGGGGGTAACCAGAACGCGAATTACCTTCTTCATGGAAAGATGCACATCGTGCACGTTCACCACTCACTCTGTCTCAGGCTTACTTTCTGTATTTACTTCACTATTCACACACATTAGTGCATACAGGCTGCAGAGCTCAGTGTGTGCTCTCAGGATGGTGTTTATGTGTGGTCCAGGCTTGTAGTCAGGCTGTTTATATCCATGGAGAAAGCCATTTGGGTTGTAGCCAGACAGTCTGCCTCTGGCCCTTTTGGCCTTGGGTGGAGCAGAGTGTAATGCTGCAGACGGCAGGATGGGGGCAGCACTGAGCAAAGAGCAATGAGTTTATGTTTAACAATTTAAAAGGAGCTATTCTAGTGGTGTTTTTGCTTTTATTTTTCCTGAAATATTCAGTTGATTGAACACAGTCTTTGAGAAGCTACAGTCAGATTAGCTTATGGAGTAAATGATTAACCTGTAATCAAATACACGCCTAGAAATTTGCTTTTTGAATATAAACTGCTTTCCAAGAGTGTTTTTTTCCTTCACCCTTGATGTTTCTGTAATGATTTTTCTAGATTCAGTGTTTGTGTTTTCCCAGTAAACCGTTTTGTGTGTGAGTGCGTGCACAGGCGTGCGCCTCGGCGGTGTTTACCTCGTTGCCCTCTGGGCTTTCTCCTCTGCCTGCCAACCCTGAAGCTGTGCCTCTCGGGTTCAGCGAGGCCAATCCTGCTTCTCTGCTTACATAACCTCCCAGAGCTGACCTAGTGAACCAAAGACCTCAGGTTCCAGTGATGTGATTACACTTGTGACACAAATGTGAACTTTTCACATCTGAATAGGCAGTCTGCACTAAAAAAAAAAGTGTTTGCATCCTTAAATTTTGTAGCTGAATGATTAAATTTAACATGTTTTGCATGTATTTATTTAAAAAAAAAATTCTCTGACTAGAAACACATGGGTGCATCACTCGTGTGTAAGTCATTGTGTCCACGTTTCTATGGTGGCTTAATTAACCTGATTGTTTAAATTGTCCACATTGTTTCAGTACTAGTTAAGGGGAGAAAAGAAGCTAAAAAAATTGAGGGTTTATAATTAAAAAGCCCCACCCAGGAGCCCCCTGTTAAAAATGACAATCTTAATAGACTTTCTCAGACCTAATTATGATCTGTCTGGCTGAAATGAGCTGGATGAAAAGCTGGTGTAATTGGGGGATTGGGCTCAATTCCTGCTTGAGATCTTGGACTTGTAGAAGCCTTTTTTATAGCTCAACTTGTATGTGTGCGTGTTTATAATCTTTTTCTGATTGCTAATGAATTTTGGGCATCAGTGTAAGGGATGGGGGTTGTGACTCATTGGTAACGACCACCCCCTTAATTGGGAAGCCAGTGGTTTGTCTTTGTTTCTTTATACCTAAAATTTTTTTCAGTTTCCCTTTCAATATCTATCTATTTAGTTTTTAAACTCAAACTTTTTCGATGGCTCACACTGCTTGAACACATTAAAAAGGTTCACTCAAACTTGCTTTATTGTGCTAATTTAAATTTTATCACCCTTAACCCAAACAACCCCCACCCACTCTACCACCAGGTGGCCCTGAGGTCTGTTACCACTGGCCTGCTGACCCCAGGTCATGGCAGTAAATTACAACCATTTAGCTAATGAAGCCAGTAATTAAAAGCTGATTGCACCAGTGTGTGTGTTGCTTTGATGTGTTTCTGTTCAGAGAAACAAAGCATTTGCTCTGTCTGGGTTTTTAAGTGCGTTTCTGTGCTATCACGAGTATTTGAGCTGCTTTTAATGTCTTTTGGCTTGAGGTTTGATTTACTCTGCAAAAGTCAGAAAACATCTCTAGACATCTGGAGTAGCTGTCTGCATCCCAGTATTACATGTACTACATACAAGAACAAACACCCATGAAATGTTTTTATGTATAATATATTATTTATTTAGCTGTAGAAAAAAGATTTTACATTCTGGTTAGCTGGGGAAAAAAAACTAATCTCCCAGAAGTTTCAAAGAAAAAGAAAAATATCTGCTGCCTTTAAAAATTTGTTTTATCCCCAGTTTTATAAAAGATGAATAGCAGAGGTGTGGTGTGAGTTTTCAGAATAAATATTTCATCACATCCTGCTGTGATAAGTCTGAACAATTTAATAGGAAAAATGTTCCTTGTTTAAAGAAAAGATTTTTGTTTCATAAGAAATAAACAACACAACCATTTCACTGAAGGTTTTCCAACTCTCCAGTCTGACAACACAGAACTTTGGTGTTTTTGTTCTGGTTACTATTATTATTATTATTTTTAAACTATATTTTTTTAGTAATTTTACTTGAGTCGGAACACTAATAAATGTTAGAAAATACATGTTTATTTTGCCTTTTCCTCGTTCTTCTGATGTGATTTGTCAAATGAGTGGCAGTCCATTATTTAACTGATTGTTTTTGATCTAAAAAGATCTTGGGAGAGCTTTTTAAAATATGTTTTTATATGATTTACAGTTACTATGTTTACAATTATTACTGTATGTTTGAGGAAGGGCTGAAGCACAGCAGAGAGGGACGGACAAACCCAAGCATTTTACACATTTGTATTTTTAAACTAAACCCACTTTTTTTGTTACCATATTCTGCTGTAAATACTCTTCTCTAAATTAGTTTTTTAATTTTAATATGCAGAGGCAAATGTTTTCATGTGGAATGTCTCTATACCAGGTTTAAGTCTTGCATCATGTTTTCTTTTGGTCATAATTAAAGCCTGGATTTTTTTTATAGTTCAGACAAAGAAATAAATATTTTCTCAAACACTTTGTGCAAGTTGAGCACTGTAAAACACTGTAAATATATTGATAATTCAGTTTTGGCTAATATCTGTTTTTGTGTAAATTTTCATCTTCATCTGATCAGATAGTTTTGCTGCAAGCCTCAGACCTAATCCTATATATATTTACTTATAACAAATGTTTTAGAAGCCCATTCCTCCAGTGCCCTTGCATTTGTTATCTTTTAATTGGCTTTACATGTATTGGAAGTGTAATATTTTAAGTCGAGCATTCAGTCTTCTCCAAAAACAAGAATGTTAATTAAATGATTGGCTTGTCAAAGTCCTATTATGTGCTCTTTAAATACTTCATACAGTTTAATACAGACCAGCTGAATTCAGCCTTTTTTCTCAGAGGCTTAACAATCTTTTTTAATTGGCTTATAATCACACATTACTTCCCATTAATGCGCCTTAAACACCAAAGCCCCTAAAAGGGTAATAAAAATTGCAGTAGTTGCTTATTCCATGCAATCGATTTAGTTATAAAGGCCTCACAACTTCATAAAATCCACAGTTTCCAGCTTACAGCTAGATTTAATCAAAGCTCCGAAAAGGTTGCATTCTAGTGAGTAGAAATAAACAGTCACATGGTGCTGCAATGACATTAAAAAGCCTAAATGTGTAGAGATGGAAACCTTTCATAATCACTTGATCCCACAAAAAACAGTGTCTATGGTCTGTAATTCTTCATTTGCATCTGCAAAATTCTTGAGTTTTCATATTTTAGGCCGTTTTTTCTTCCGTGGTGCTTTATTTTTGCAGCATCTCTCACTGCGAACTGATGCATGTTAAAGGAAAGTAGGAGGAAACTCTAGCAAGGCTGCAAGCACTGATTTATGAGTGCAGCATCATGGGATTTTTATGACTACAGCTTTGAGCTCTCTAACCTTTTGTGAGGCCGAGTGCATGTTTACATTCAGCTAACTGAGGTAACACTATAGGCTGTATGCTGCCAAAAACAATTCTCCTCCTCTGAGCTCACATTGAGCCAGATTTCAGAGACATGACAATAAAAGTTATGGACTTTGACAGAAAAAGGAAAGAGAGAGAACACGGGCTTTCTTTCCCAACAGGGGCAGAGACTGACGATAATCCTGTTTGGGAAAAGTGAAAGAGACAGATCTGGGATTAGCTCAGCAGCAATGGAGTTGAAGTAATTCATCTCTAGATTTGGGGAAAAAAATGAGCACATGTACATAAAATACAGAATGTCTGAAAACTGTCAAAGCTAAGAGCCTCTGTGGAAAAGACTGCTCGTTATGTTCTGTCAGTGCTCTGGATTCAATTCCAGCCACGCAAAAAAACTTAGCAAATCATATTTTGTTTTCCTCTTCCCTCCACTCTATTTACAGCTGCTGCCAATTCTGTGCAAAAAAAAAAAAGAGACAGAACAAACATCAGAAACAGCAGCAAGTATGGATGTCGGCTTAAAAGTTTCCATAAGTGCAACTTGTATGTAAATTGGGAAATGGTAGTGGTTTATTCTTATTCACACGTGATCAAATTGCTAGTTGAGTAAATCTGCCAGCATTTATGATATTGTTGGTTGCATGTTCTTGATTATGTTTGTGCATTTCACTGTGAGCGAGTCGATGTAGATGCTGCTATGTTCAGAGCATCAATAGGCCACCAGCTGGGATAATAACAGATTAAAAAGCTGCAGCACAATCAGCATTACTCTCAAACCCTTGAGCGACTTATTTTTTTTTTTGTTAACGATTTAACACATACTGATTTTGAGATTGGGGAAGACATATATACACAAATCTTTATTCTATTATCTGACTGTTCTTTTTGTTTCAGGTTCACCTGCCTTGCCCAGTAATATGGCTTACTTTGGAAGCTCCCAAGAGGAGGACGACCTGGACGAGGAAGAGGAAGAAGAAGAGGAGGAAGAGGTGCGGAACGGCGTCAACTCACACAGTGTGGCTGGTGGTAGCCAAGCCTCGGCCTCCTCCTCTTGCAACTCTACACCCCGCAAGGGCAAGCTCCCCGCCAGGCAGCCGCTCAACGGGCACGGTAAGGACCAGGCCGGAGCTCAGAACAAAGATCGCCATGTTTTTGTTGCATACAGATGCTTCGTTCACACGCAGGACGAGGTGCTTTCAGTTGGTGTAATGCACCACAAAGATCCCAGTGAGGGGAGTTAATGAAGGGGAGAAAAACAAGTTAAACAGGTGCTGGAGTACTGCAGGATGAAACAAAGGGAAAGGGAGTAAGGGAGAAGAAACAAAAGAGGGAAAGTAATTAAAAGAATTACATAACTTTGGATTTGAATGCAGAATCATAAACACATGCTGTCATAATCGCACAAAACACACATTTTTTTAGTGCATGTCAGCAAATTCCTGTCTTTAACTGCCAAGTAGTTGCATGGAAATGCAGAGCAGCACATCAACTCTTTCCACCCCAATTAACACTTAGCTTACTAAGCCCTAACAAGGTGTTTATGCACACAGTGCAACAGCTGGCCTCGGCCCTAGACACACACACCATTACAGTTACAGCATATGCACTCCCCTCAGGGTACAATAGACGTTCGGATGAATGAACACACTGTCCAACATTTAGGAAATTGCACGCAGAGGTTGTAAAAATCTGATTCTTATTAAGAGATGATTGTTTTCAAAATATAATTGTAGTTTTTTTTAGGAACTCGTTAGATGACAGAAATTAATAGGGTGTAGGGTATCATTCATCTTCATCAACCCTAAACCTGATGATTTCTCCAAAGTGGAAAACATTAACAGAAACATGAAATTGGACATTAACACTGGAATTCACTAAAACATGTGGATGTAATCTAACAAATCTGTTATTTATTATCATTTTAAACATAAAACATTACATTTAAAATAACAAAAATAAAACTGATTCCATATGGTCCTAGAATCCTACTCAGAATCTACCGTCCTAGCTGGGTTTTATAGTTCTTCCTCATCATCCTGATTTTCTCTCCTTGCGTTTGGTGAGTCACCACCTGAATGGTTTAACAGGTGAACTCTTTGTTCCTGTAAAATGTGGAGGAGGAGACGACAGAGGGACAAATGTGATCAGGAAAGGGACATAAATGTCGTCAGATGTGTGCACTTTGTACCCGTCCACTACACGCTTGTACAGGTTTCCATCCTCCTGTTTAGAAACACGTGTAGCAGCAGCTTGAAACATAAAACTGAACAAGAAGTACAAGCGTTAGGAGAGTGAAACCTGTAAGAACAAATCCAGGCTTGTTGCGTGTACGAGGACGGCTTACTCTCTTTTCTTATCTTGTACACAAACACTGTTTGCAAAGCAGCTTGGCGCCTTCACTATGATATGCTAAATAAATAGATAAGGAGGAAAAACAGGCAGATATACTTTGTAAGGGCCCAAAGAGACGAGGGGGTTAAGGACACCAAAACAGACATTTGTGTACACACACATACGCAAGCGAGCGTTTATGCTGCATTAGTTATTGAGGCACACACACACACACACACAGAGGGAAAAGCTTGCTCACACCTTAGTGTATTTTGCAGTTAAGATTGGTGTCAAATGTGACACTTTAATATGCAGCTTGGGCTACTTTCCAAGAAAAACACTTTATATGGGCTCTTAGGGAGAAGCAGGAGGGAGGTGAAGACAGAACGAAGGAGGGGGATAAAGAAGAAATGGAATTATTGAAGGAAAGACGTGTTTTAATTCTGGGAGGTAAAGAGAGACAAGAAAGGCCTTACATTGTTGGCTATTCGTCAGTGCTCCGTCTCTCCACTACTATTTCTCTTTTGGCCGTGTGCCATGTTGACACAGCTAAATTAAACAGCTTTTATTGGGCCCAGATTCTTGCTTAGATCACCTCTCAATATGTCAGGATTTTTCTCATTTTTCATCGAGCCCCGGAGACCTGCAGACGCTCACAAGTGGTTACGAGCTCATACGTGTGCACACTGTAAGGTCTCTGTGAATCGGTGCCTCGGAAGCCTGATGAAACTTTTAAATTGGGGCTCATTAAATCTGGAGAGAAGGCTTCTGAATGTGGATGTTAATTGCCATCGCTACCGTTTGGCTTCGCTCAGCTCCATCTGCAGGGCTCGACGTCGTCGGAGCCCCTTTTTGAACAGGTTCATTGACGAGTAACATAAAGACGTCTTCATGCGCTCTTTTAAATCATGCATATTTTGGTGATTAGGGGTTAGATGTTTGCCAAAAGTTTGTCACTCTAATATTTGCGCTGGTGTTTTTTTTCCACTAGGTCGCTGTGGTCGAGCCCCTGGTGGTTATAAGCCTGAAAAAGCAGCACAGTATGGCCTATATGAGGTTTCCACTTTTGGAAATTTACACAGAACCCTAATTTTTAAAGTTGTGTTTATGTATCGTGGTTTATTGTACTCATTAGAAGGTCCTACCTGGTTGTAGCGTTAAAAAAATGCACACCAAACCCACACGTAGCCCAGTCTAGATGACAGACATCAATATTTATAGATGTCTACTGTTAAGTGTGCTATTTCACATCTTATTTATCTCCCTCTTGCCCTGTTTTATAGTTGGCTCCTTCAAACTCATTAAAGATTGTGCTTTTTACTATTAAATATGTTAATTTTACTCTGTAACACGGTACTTTCCTCCTCAAGCATCTATTTAGTGGAATTTGTAATTAAAGGTCACCAGATTATTGTTGCATCAGTCTCTGTCATTCCTCTGATTTCTCTTAAATCTGACTATTAATATATTTGATATAATAACACATTTATTCATCAATGAAATTTGCTGCAGTCAGTGTTGGAATCGGTCTAAATCTTCACATTCCTTAAAGCACTCTGCACACTTTTAGGTACAATTTAGATTTTATTCAGACATTAAGTTTAGGAATTAATAAATTTAACTACATTTTTGTGTATTTATATACTACAACTGTGACATTACTTCAGTAAAGTAGATGTTTATCTGAAATTCAGTTCCATTGTTTGCAAGTAGAGCTGCTATCTAAAGATAAAGTGAATTATCTTACCTGTTAGAGACAAACTCACAACGAAGGTGTGCGTACCAAACATCAGCGCCGAGTATACTCCCTTCAATACCTCAGTGAAAAATTATGTGAACCCGTTTATAATCCTTATAATAAAAGGTAATTCTTCTGTTTTGTGTTTTTATTATTGGGAAATCCAAATAGCTCTAAAAAAGGAATAATTTTTGATTTACGACTTGAAATTTTATGTGTGAGATTCAGGTAAAGCTAAAGACTTAATTGTGAAGCAGAGCAGGAAGGCGAGTCCTTCAGCTATCAGACACTTTCTCTGTGGGACCAGTGGCCAACTGGTTGAAGATGCAAACCCTCTTCATACTTAAAAAGTGTGGCTTAACAAAAAAAAATTATAATTTGGGCTTGATGTGACCCCCAGACATCTCTTTAGTTATGTAGTTACAAATCAAAGTTACTTGAGGAGAATGGTATTCCCTCTCTGCTCTTTGTGTTTATATACAATTACTGGAGTCATTAATTTTGTGTTTTTCTCTCTGATAACAGGTATCGACGGCCAAGTGTTTTTGTATTTGTGTGTGTCTCTGTTTCTTCCCCCCAACCGGTCCAACAGATGGCCGCCTTTCCTGAGTCGGGTTCTGCTGGAAATCTCTTCCTGTTAAAAGGGAGTCTTTTCATTTTTACATTTTTTTGCTCTGTGCACGCTCGGGATTGGATCGAAGTAAACATTTGGTGCAGTCTGTATTTTTTATATATATTTTTGGGTGAGGTGAGGTAATACATTTTTTTAGTTAAGCATTTATTTCATCCCTAAATTACACAAATCTGAATCGAATTAAATTGGAATGGGTCAGACAGAACCGAGTTTTTCTTGTATTTATTTGAACTTTGCTCAAACTTTAATTGGGATGCTGTGAATTGGTGCTTTATAAATGAACCGAAGTGAATGGAATCTGATCTTAAAGTCATGAAGAGCTTCAGTGGAGTAAGACTTCTGGGTAAATCCAGACCTCTTCATGAAAAAAATATCCTAAACCTTTTTTTTAAAGCCTTACTTGAACATTTTTTTTAGTATAAAAAAAAGTTCAATATCAAAATTAATTTATATTTAATAAACAATTTTACAAGAAAGAAGTTCAATAAATGCAGTGAGTTATTTGTAGTTCTAATATCGCTGCCAACTTATTCAAGTGCGTACGTGTGTTTGTGAATAAATATTTTCTTATCCTCTAATAAATAGAAATCCAAAAAACATCTCAACTGATTCTGTGTTGTTGTTTTTATCTTCTTCCCTTCCAGTGTTTAACAGCAGAGCAGGGACCAGGGAAAGTCCGAGGCCGAAGGCAGGGACTCACAGCAGGGACACACCCGCCCCGCCACTGCCACCCCCTCCGCCGCCTCCCCCACCTCTTCTGAGGGAGCGCAGTGAACGGGCCGAGGCGCGGGAGCTCGTAAGGGAGCAGCAGGCCATGGCCAGCACTCGAGGCTCCGCCAACGGGATGCATTCAAGGAGAGCGGCCGAGGAGCTACGGAAGCAGGTGAAGTGTTGGGCTGGAAGTTTCATGCAGGATGGATTTTAGAGGATGTGGATGGCATGATAAATGTCACACAGACAGGAAAAAATAAAAGGGTGTAAGCTTTTCTAACTCCTCCCCAGAGTGACCTGAATAATGTGACACTGATTGGGACACCTTTTCGGGGACATGTAACATTTGGCGCACAGTTTTTTGTTTTTATCCGTCAACCTGAGCTATTATTTTCCTAATTAACCCCCTGCTCTAAATTTCCTTTCAATTCTCTTCCTTTCCCCTTTTTCCACACTCGATGTTCCATCCCTCTCTTCTTGCTGTCTTATTATATCTCCTGCTTCCTCTCCTCTCTCGTTCTCCTCCTCCTCTCCTCTATCCATTGTGTCTGGAAGAGTAATGATTGTGTTTTGGCCTCCCGCGACTGCAGCTATATTTAGTAGTGCTGGCAAGGGGCTGTGAAATCCTGCCTCCTTCTCTATGCCACTTAGCAGGTTTCAAGGAACCCCGTAAAGTGAAACAAAAAGGCAGGAAGAGAAAGGCCGAAGATGGCTTTAGTCAGAAAACTGGTTTCTTCCCATCAAACCGACTAATTAAAAGCATTTCCCTGCTGAGCCTCTTCATTATATTTTCATCTTTTCTTGTTTTTGCTCCTTTTTCTTCTTCCTCGCCTCATCTCCTCTGCCTGTTGGAGCCCAACCTCCATCCTGTAGTGTTTGTTGTTGTGCAGCTGCTAATGCAGACTTGGACATGTGCTCGGGGGTTTTAAAGTGGCTGGTATTGTCCAGTAAAAGCAACAATGAATCTCAATGAGAGCGACTGGCTGCCAAGGCAAACTTCAGACTTTTTTTCCCCACTTCTCACTCCTCTAAAGCTCCTTCCCTTTTCTTTTTCACACACTGTTGGCACATTGTGTTGTGTTTTGATTTGTGTTGTCTTATTCATCTTTTCTTTCTGCTCCTGTGTCCGCCTTTTAGATTTTGATTTCAACAAAACGGTTGTTGTTTTTTTTCTTTGTCACTTTCCTTTCAAATTAGCATGAACAGTGTTAACCATGTGTGTTCTAGAGACACACACATTTATACAGCCTGTGGAAATCCAGGCTCAGCCGTATAAAAGGTTAAGTGATCACGTAGCCGTAAAATGAACTAGAGGTTTGTGTGTGGAAAAAACCGAATGGTAGAGGCATTATCATAATTTGATTCACGGCAATTCAGCTCTCGCTAATTTAATAGCGCCTTGTATGAACAAAATACACGTGCCGTAAAGGAAGCTTTTTAAAAAACAATATGATTCTATTCATTTTAATTAAATAACAAAAATAGGGATGTCAGCAGAGCAGCTGCATGCAGCAGCAGGGGCAGGTGAGGTCCTCCGGGCCGAGCCATTTATCTGACTCTGCACCATTTGGAAGAAGACCCTCGTGTTTAGTTCCTCATCCTTTGTCCTCAGGTAACCTCTCTCACTCTGTTACATAAAGTATATGAATTATGATTTAATTATCGTAAGTGAAATTCAAAACATAAAGCATAAACAAATCAGGCACAACAAATCTGACAACAAAAGTTGGCCCAAAATGGTAGAAAGGTGGATCTAATTCACACATAATAAATATTCGTCTATAAAACCAAATCTGGCCAGTAACGGGTCTTGTGGCTACAACTTGGAAACTACAACTTTCTTTTGATGGCCTGAAGTTTTTAGAGATGCTCAATAAATCTAACCTTTGTCTCCCTTTTTCCTCTTTTCATTCAACAAGTCTTTGAAATGGATGCATTTTCCTTGATCCTCTTCTATCCTGTAGCTGGTCTTCTCCCCCTGTTAACCTTGTCCTGCTCCTCCTCTCTGAGCCAGCTCCTGCAGATGTAGTGTGTTTAGAAAAAAGATCTTCCTGCCAGGCCTCAGCTGGGCTATAGCAACACATGATGTCATCTAGACCCACCTCCCTCTTCCTCCCTCCCACCCTCCTCCTCTCACGTGCAGCCAAAATCGCCTCCACTTCTGTGTGTTCTAGTCCCCCCCACCTCTTTTGGCGTCATTGTTTCCCCAACTCAGCTGATTTCATTTATTTCTTTTTTGTATTTTATCCTTCCTTTCTAACTTGTCCTTAATATTTATTTATGTATTTGTTCTCATCGTGCTGCCATCTTTTCGTTCTCCCTATCTATTCCTCTCATCCCCCTCTTCCAGCAGACCAAATAAATGTCCAGACAGATCCCTCTCAGATCCCCCCTCTGGTGAAAATCGGTCCTCTGAGCCCTCTTGTGGCAGAAAGTGGCTGTGATAGTTTGTGTTTTCGAGTTGCTTTGTCAGCACACTGGCCGTGAAGAGGAAGATCACAGCTTTAGTGGTTTCAGCTTCAGGACTACACAACAGACTAGAATTTTATGTAGCAGATTCATTAATGCATTCCAATAAACGAGAAATAGTGTATTTTTAGGAAAGACACCAAATATGGTATTTACCAGCACTTCTCATCTTCTCACTCCTTTGCAGCCGCTCCCTCCATCCTCCCTCTTGTCACCTTGTGTGTTTTTCCATCGTGAGGAGGAGTGTGTGTTTGCGGAGGGGGCAGTGATTGACGGAGGCAGGGTTAGGTTTCAGTCCGCCCTTATCTTTTAATGGCCTGGTCTTTGTGCCGGCCCTTGCCACCTGAGACGAACACAATACAATACGTCTACACTCACACGCACACACACACACATCCAGATTTGAGTGTGACGCTAGAGTCCTACAAAGGCAAACCTGTCAATGGGCCGGCTGTCACCTCCCTGCTGTGGCGCCCCGGCTGTGATTGATAACTCCATCTTTACCTTTCTGCCTCCACTGCTGCCCTTTAGCTCTATTTAAACGTGTTGCTACATGTAGATAAGTTGTACAAAACCATACATGTTTTTTTTGGTTTGACTAACTTATCTGTACATGAAGAAAATGTCAAATTTTCTAACAAAACTCTTAAATTCACATTATCTTGTTAAGATCTCAAATTTTCTCTCACACGTCAATCAAAAACGAAACTACTTAAATGCATATAGAAGGGAGTGTATAAGAAGTAAAAGACCTGCAGGAAGTGAAGCACATGAAGAAATATATCTCACTTCCTGTTGCTTCAAAAGGCAACACCAGCTTCTTCCTAGCAAGACACTTCACCTGCCTTGCTTTGTGTGAATGTTGGTGGTGGTCATCAGAGGGGCACAGCCTAGACTTTATCTATTTAAATTTAATCTATTATTATTTAATATGTCAATGCATTAAAACAGTTTTGAGTCATTTTAAATTGCATTGTTTGTATTTTTTGACTAAACACTTGTGCAGCTACTGGTTGATTTGCCATGAAAGATGCTGTCAATGCTGCTATAAAATAATGACTTGATTAGCTTGCTGTGACTTTAACTGAGTAAATGAAGCAGCTTCATAAAGAAAATTGAAAAATATGCTCTGCTTGGGATTCACTGTCTGCATGTGACGCTTCAGGCCACCAGGTGGCGTCATTTTGTCCAGTCTGATAACCTTCAGCCCTTATTTGAGTTTTTCTCTATAATACTGGTTCTCATTGATCAGCAGTGATATTAAATAATCGTTATATTATTTTGACACTTAAAAGCTTCAAACCTGTACTGCAGTCTTTTTTATCACCATTTTTAGCAAACACCTCAGTTTTACCACCAGTCAAACTAGAGAAGTTGCTTTCACCCCAAAAATCGAGGGACTGTTACGCAAAGGCTAAATACCTGGGTGCAAATGTCAGGAGGTCCACGCTGGACCGGTTCTGAGACCACTGTAATCATCCTTGTTCCCAAAGCTGACATGCATGCACATTCAAGGAAACCTAAGCAAGTAAAAATCTATTTTTATTTGCCCAAATGGGATTTAGTTTCATCCTAGTGACCCCACCTCATCAGCCAGCCATCTGTTAGCAGAAACCACGGGGCCTGAGCCGCATTTTTATGCCTGTTTTGTGTCTTTGCTCATTCATTGCTTTATGTTATGGTTTTTCACACCCCTGTCTAAATCTCAGCCATAGTGTTGACAGCAAATGGGACTTCATGAAAACTGTAGATACCCAGACTGTTTAGTGAGTCCTTATGAACAGCAGAGGTTTCCACAAATAGCTGTAGTCTGACCAAACAAATGATTCATCACACAGCTTGAGACTGAGGATTTGGATTATACGAGCGCCCACGCTTCCTCCATGTAATAGGTTGTACATTTTTGCAAATTGTTTTTTCAAGGGTTTGTAGCATTATTTATGTATTTTTGCATTATTTTAATTTAATTCAACTTATTTTTTTCTAATTTAAAAATTTTTCCTTTAAATTCCAGGTCTCAAAAGTGAACGGGCTGACGCGGGCTGGCTCGGCACAAGCTGTCGGTGGTGCCAAAAAGGGCCATGACTTACGACTGCCGTCCAAAACTGTGAAGAAGTACACAGCCACCGTGTCCAAGGGCCACGTCACCTACACCAAAGCCAAACAGAAAGAACTGGGCAAGAAAACCAAACTCAGCAGCAGCAACAAACACAACACCGCCGCCTCGGCATCATCGTCAGCGAACAATCACAATCAGCACAGCCAGCCAGCAGCCAGCAGTAGGCTGGCCAACTCAGGAAAAGCAGCGGCACCAGCCCACCACAGCAATGCAAAAACCCGCAAACAGGTGCTACTATCAAACGGGCTGCACAACGTGGCCGCCAGCGCCCGACTCAACGGCAGGCTAAATGGACAGTGGCACAACACCCTGGCCAAGGAGGACGGGCAGAAACAGTGCCAGCAAGGCCACGGGGAGTGCCTGGGGCGAGAGGGACTGCGAAACTCCAAACGGCGTCTGGAGGTGGTGCTTAACTCAGTGAGCGCAGGGCTTGTTGAGCAGAAAGCCAAAACTAGTGGCGCTGAGGCCAAGAAGGCCAAGATTCAGTCCACACCTTTGGAGACGCGCAGCAGCAGCAAGAAGATGGCCAACGAAGAGAAAGCAACCAAACAAAACCCCACCCCCACCACTCCGGTTTCTAATGGACACGAATCAGAAACGGCCACCTCTCCTAAACAGACTCAGCCTGTTACTACTTCCTCTACTCCCCCTCCTCAACAAACCACACCTCCTTCTACACCAGCAGCCAATGTGGAGCCAGTGAACCAGCGACCTAAGCGTGCATCAGCTGGCAAACTCATGTTGATACGACAAGCACAGCAGCAGCAGAGCAGGTCACATGGTCGGAGCTCCTCCTCTTCCTCACCTTCATTAGGCAACAATAGTTCACCAAACCCCAGTCGTGCCAGCACTACCTCAGACCCTCAACAAACCTCTGTGTCCTCCTCCTCTTCCTCCTACTGCGCCGCCTCCTCTCTTCTTCCTTCCACAAACAGCCCCGGACAGGTCAAACCAGCAGCGCTGCGGTTCGCCGACCGCGACAAGGAGTGGGAGCGCGAGAAAGAGCTGACGCGCCAGAAGGAGCGCGAGCAGGAGAAGGAGTGGGATCGCCAGCGGAGCAAGCCAGAGGGCTGGGCGGCGCTGGGCGAAGCCCCTGTTTTCCGGCCAGCTCCGAGGGAGTTTCAGGACCCTCTGGTGTACTTGGACGCAGCGAGAGAACAGGCCGAGGTAGCTGGCATGTGTCGAGTGGTGCCGCCGCAGGACTGGCGGCCGGAGTGCAAACTGAACGAGGAGATGCGCTTTGTTACGCAGGTGCAGAGGGTCCACATGCTGGGCCGGCGCTGGGGCCCCAATGTGCAGCGGCTGGCTTGCATTCGCAAGCACCTTAAATCTCAGGGCATTACTATGGATGAGCCACCTGTCATCGGTAAGTGAGCCAATCAGTGAGCCTACACACCTATGTGATTCTACACAAAGCCTTGGCAAACAGAACAACCTCCGAAAAATAATCCACAAGCTTCCTCCTGCAGACAGGACACAGAGAACAAGACCTATTGATTTTACAGAAAGTAAATTGTCACCTAGCTCTGTGTAAGCTTTCATCAAGAAGATTTACAGGTTATAAAGTAGATGGAGTTTAGTTACAAAAAACAACTGCTTACAGTTTGTAGTTTCACTGTGTCATTGTTATTAATGGAGTCTGTAAAGCAGCAGTCTATTTTCTGTGCATTCTCTGGATTTTATTTACCTGTTTTATAGCTGACAGTAAAAACATGAAACAATTCGGCACGGATGATTGCTAACAAAGTCGATGTCTATTCCAGAGCTGGTTGTTTTGAGATTCTCTCTAAAATATGAATGTATTAGGAGAGTTGGTTGTTTTGTTTTTTTTGTGCCATGTTTGTTGCATTTCTTTACAGATCAGATCAGTGTGGTTGCAGCTGCTAGCCAGAAAAGACCTGGCAGTCTCTGAGCCACAGTGGAGAGCCAGCTGCCAGCCAGAATACACTGCTTCCAAATGACTTCCTGTAGTGTCCCCAGTAGATCAGTTCAACATTAAGAGCAATTTGTGTCTTCGGTGACCACAATGATGGTTACAATTTTTTTTTTTTTTACAAGCCAAGTTGGCAAAATGAAGTTGTGGTGGTTTGCCCAGAGGATCCAATCATTTAGTCCCTTTAAGGATGATGTTCTTTTGTTGACATCAGTGTCACTTTAGAGCTCCTAGCAGCTGATCATGTAAATGTCTTGTTGGAATATAATCCTCGCAAGGGATATTTTTGACTATCTGATGAACTGAATAAAAATAGCAGCTTCAGCCACGTTAATGAACAGACACACACACAGGAGCAGTGGGTAAATTTGCCTTTTTCAGAAGAATCTGACCGATTTTAATGAGAAAAAGTGCCGGTTATGTCACTTTTCCAGGCATATTTGAGGAAAGCATTACGATTATTTTTGTAGAAGACAAGGATCAAGTGAGTGAATACTGAGAGTTTATCTGATTTCTGAAGCAGTAATTTAGTTTTTCTGAACCCAAACTTACAGTTCTGTGACATTTACAGATGCACTGGTTGCTTGGAAGGAAGTTTACGACCCTTTGATTGGTGATCGGCAATTAGGCAATAAATTATGGAACTCTGTCAAACATTGGTCATTCAAAACTAAATGACGGGTCAGATGTTAACAACAAACTAGAGGACCGAATGTGACCTTTAAAAGCACAATCAGTGCATCTTGAATGAGATAAACCCCTTCATTTTTCTTTGTTTTCTTCATGCAGGTGGCTGTGAAGTGGACCTGTCTCGTTTTTTCCAGCTCATCAATGACATGGGCGGCATGCAGCAGGTGATGGACCTGAAAAAGTGGACCAAGCTCGCTGACCTTCTGCGCATCCCCAAGTCTGCGCAGGACCGGCTGGCCAAGCTGCAGGAGGCCTACCTCCAGTACATCCTTTCCTACGACTCGCTCAGCGCCGAGGAGCGCCTCCGACTTCTGAGCGAGGTGCTGCAGGAGAAAAAGAACCTGGAGTCGCGCCAGGGCCCCCTGGAAGGCCTCTCGGATTCCGCGGCACCAAGTGGGCTCTCGCTGCCACGCTACGAGCCCAAGAATGGGCTGGTAGGCGCGTTAGTGGGAGGCACGACGGGGAACCATCGTACCAATGGAGTCTATCACCGTCTGAAGGAGCTGGAGGCTCAGGTCAAAGCGGGCCGGCGCCGGCTTTTTGCTCAGGAAAAACAAGGCAAAGAGGACAGTCAGCATGGAGAAGAACAGGCGAAGGAGGACAGAGGCGTTCTCAGTGACCAGTACAAATGTATTTACAAGGTGAGGATAAAAACACACACTCCACATTTATCTCACTCTCTAGAAGCAGACAGACAAGAGGCACGTAAGTGTTTATCTTCTCACAATTCCTTTCTGCTCATTCTTGTGATCTGTAGTTCTTGAGTGCTGATAACAACTCTTATTGTCATTTAAAGGTCGGCAGCTGGTCTGCCATCAGCAGTAGCATCTGTGATCTGCTTCCTGGCTGCCTGTTTGTCATGGTTTATCTCATTAGTTGATAGATTACACTTTAGAAAAAACACTTGGCGCGTCTGTAGTTTTTAGGCTGTTGTCTGAGAAAATATTTGCACTCAACGTCTTTGATGATGGCAAATCTTATACGTTGACTATTGACTGTTTCTTCTCTGAACTATTTGCACTAAAACTGCCAGAAGTAGGGGAGCCAAGCATTCATTGGCCCTTCCACTTTACCTCTGAGTTTGACTCTTTTTGGTCACGTGTCCCCCGTCCATCCACTCTGATATACAGGACTTAAAACATGACTGCAATAAAACTGTATTTACATCTGCTCTTTTTCCACGTTAGAGTTCATAAAAAAATTCTTTACCTGAATCTCTTTCTGTCTTTGTCATCTACATGAGAGGAGCAGCAGAACTGCTGCTACACTTTCAAATCTCTGCAGTATCATCAGAGGTTTGGTTTCTGTATCATCAACCAACAGGAAATCTGACTGGAATCATGACACGCCACTGTTTAGCCATTTCACTTGTCATTTTTTATTATTTAAAAAAATATTGATTATTTTAATCTGTACAGCTTTTTTTTTTTATAAACTAAAGGAACCAAATGATCCTGATGAATCTTTAATTCCAGTAGTTTTAATGTTTAGTCATAAGATGCAAAGCAGCCTTGATTGTGTTCACCTAGATAGTTTCCCATCATCCCTTTCTGCTGGCAGCTTTGCTGATCTGGCTTGCTGTAAATGTAGGTCAGAGAAAAATCTGCCCCTCACCCTTCGAGGCCCCGCCTCCTCCAGCTCTCCCCACCAATCAGCTTCTTTAATCCAGCAGTCCTGTTCCCATGGCTTTCTCCTCCAGCAGATGCCTTTGCTTCTAGCTGTTCCCCAAATCTCTGACCTCCCTTCACACCTCCTCCCCACCACAACGGCAGCAATTAGTGCACTTGTACCAACGCTGTTTAAGCTTCGCCTCACACGTGCACAAAATAGTCTGTGTGCAGGTATTTTGAGGAAGTCCCTCTCAAAACTCCCCCAGTCTGGTTCTCATTCTCTTTCCTCGGTTCCTCTTGGTAACTAAATCTCTCCATACGACCTCCTTTTGAAGAACGGATCTAGTCTTGACCCAGTACAGTCATTAGGACTCTGAGGTATAGAATTCACCGTAATGATGTTAGTAGACAGGCCTGTCAAAACAACTGACCGCTTTCTGAACGGCTCACGTTTGCATGTGTGTGTGTTTTTTTTCATCACGAGAGGCCTCCAGGAGGAGGTTAGGTTTCACTTTATCAGGAGAACAAAGTGCACGTCAAAGGGCATAATTAACTCTGATTACACTCTGATAGTGCTTGTGCTGACTGGGGAAAAGAGAGCATTGTTAGGTTTATAACATGGCCTTTATGCTGTTGTATTTAACTGTTGTAATAGTCGGTGTGCTGATTGAATCTGTTTAAGAGGAGGAAACAAGAAGTATAGGGTTGTTGTGGTTGAAGGATCCATAAGAACGTTGTAGTAAAATGTGTTTGGTGCCTTAAAGAGGAACTTACTAACAAATAACGGCAATGTTTGTCTGTAAACTTGACTTCTACCCATGATGCTTTGTGAATATAACCTGGGAAAGTTGGAAATTCATTAACAGTGTTTCTTTGCTCGTTTTCTGTTTACTTTTCCATGACTGAGACCCATAAATGTTTTATTTTTCATCCCGACACGTTGTCGCTTCCAGTGTTTAACTAGTTTTTGTTGCAGGGGAAATCGGTGTCCTTGACCAACTTCTTCAGGATAGCCCGCAACACCATGACCATGTGCTTTAACAAGGAGCCAGGCGCTGCTGAAGTGGAGGTTAGTCCCAGTCCAACACATCAAATATAAATATATCGGCTCTTTCTGGTTTTTAGATGAATCATTTAAACTTGATTATCGTTTGTCAAAGACTAAAGCTTTTACCTGAAACCTTGTTTAATGCATCAGATTTCATTGTTTCCTTTTTCCTGCAGCAAGAGTACTGGAGGATCGTGGAGCAGAGAGACACGCACGTGGCGGTTCACTGTGGAAAGGTGGACACCAGTACACATGGCAGTGGTTTCCCCACTGGAAAATCAGAGCCATTTTCAAAGTAAGTGTCTCATAACTGATATCTTGTATATGGGGATTACGTGCTCCTTTATTTGGACCCGCTCGTCATTCTCATGGTGCCCCTCTTGTCCTCAGACATGGATGGAACCTCACTGTCCTCCCAAATAACTCTGGATCCATACTGAGACATCTGGGTGCTGTGCCTGGTGAGGACGCTGTCAGGTTTAATTACATTAAAACAATAAAAGAGCTGCTTCACACACTGAACAGGCTGTTGCTGCAGACTTTTTATTGCTCTCATGCAGTACGTATGATCTGCAAGTTTTAATGTTATTTCTCGATCCACCCTTTTTCTACAGGGGTGACCATTCCCTGGCTAAATATTGGCATGGTCTTTTCTACCTCATGCTGGTCTCGAGACCAAAATCGCCTTCCATATATTGATTACTTACACACTGGTGCTGATTGCATTTGGTAAGTCTGCACAGATCTTTGAATTGTAGGCTACAGAGAACTCTGCTATGTTGTAAACATCTAAAATGTGTGTTTCTCTGGCAGGTATTCTGTCCCTGCTGAGGAGAAGGCTAAGCTTGACAAGGTGGTCCATACACTGCTTCAAGCCAATGGCACCCCAGGACTAGAAATGCTGGAGAAGAATATAATGGTTGGTGTTTTCCTCCTTTTTCTTCTGTAAATTGATGCTCTGTGATGCTCATCCCTCGTCCTCCTTCCAGATTTCTCCAGAGGTGCTCTGCCGTGAAGGCATCAAGGTTTACCGTACGGTGCAGCGGAGCGGCCAGTTTGTGGTCTGCTTCCCCGGTGCCTTTGTCTCTAAAGTGTGTTGTGGCTACAGCGTGTCGGAGACGGTGCACTTTGCCACGCCGCACTGGATGAACCTGGGTTACCAGGCAGCAAAGGTCAGTTCATGAATCGGGGTCAACGGGGCAGAAGCTGCTAAATATGTTTAACCACTGAACATTAATGTAATGGTTACAGATAAGGTGATGAGTCATTTTTTATATTGACATATTCAAATGAAACATTGCCCTCTACAGTAATCTGACATTCAGAGTTATTATTGTGCCTAAAACATTTTTCATCCAATCGACGTTTTATTTATAAAAGAAAACAAATGAACGTTGATCTGTGTTTGAGATGTGAGAAACTAACCAGTTATCACCAACACATAAGTGTAGGGGTCACCTATGTTTTCACCTGTTTGGTTTTATGTCCGCACATATCAGTCAACATGTAAAGGTATCCAAGTGATGATTTTAAGGAAAACAGCATGACGTGTTTCTAGTTTTTTATTGTATCGAGTTAATTCTGCTTTTTTCCCTCTCAGGACCTGAAGTGTCGCTGTATAGCCAAACCCTTCTCCATGGAGAAGCTACTGTATCAGATCGCTACAGCAGAGTCCAAGAGAGACAACGGCCTTCTCCTCACCACCATCTCCACACTCCTCAAAGACCTCAGGCACGATGCCACACACACACAGCACACTAAAGCTTCAATGCTTTTTAAACATCAGCATTCTTAAATTCAGTTGATCAGTCTTTTAAAGTGGAAGAAAACTATCATTGCATTCCTAGAGTCCAAGTACGTTGACTTTAAATTTTTACTTAAAACTCTGTAGTACATCATGCCATGTTAGCTATATTTGTTTTCAGTTCCTCTGTTTGTTTGCATTATGCAAACTTTAGGTAAAGGACATCCAGAATACTCACAATCAGCTCTGTTGGCAGCTTTCTGACTCTTTCTAAATGTGCATCGTTGTCATCCTGCAGGAACATAGAGTTGCACCAACGTCAGGAACTTTATAAGGCGGGTTTGCTCTCCTCTGCCCGCTACGGCACGCATGATGGGAACCTCGGACCCGGCGAGGGGCGCAAGAAGCCTCGCGGGAAGTGGCTGGCGCTGGAGACCTTAGAGAGACGCTGCCAAATCTGTCAACATCTCTGCTACCTGTCCATGGTGAGATCAGAGTTCAAAACTGTGTTTGTAGCTTGCTTGGAAGGCATTTAAATGATTTAGTGAGAGTTGTTGGTGTTAACACTCAGTATTTGTGTCCCTGTGAGTCAGGTGATGTATAGTGTCCTTGTTGTGTTTGTGCAGGTGGTTCAGGAGACCGACAACGTGGTTTTCTGTTTGGAATGTGCCCTGCGCTACGTGGAGAAGCACAAATCCTGCAGGGGCCTCAAGATGATGTACCGTTACGATGAGGTAGTTAATGTTGAATCCACTAGAGGGCGACATTCACTCAAATAACGCCTCTCCTGACAGCACTTCTGTGAATATTGCTTAACTCAACTGAGAGTAATAATATGGCTCAGGGTGATTGATTTCACTAATTATATGTTATGCATACATTTTCACTATTTTTCCTTTTATATTTCTGTGTTTAAAGGTAAAGGAAAATCCATAAAATAAATGTTTTCAGTCTAAACCTTTATGAACTTTAGCTTTTAGTTGGACAAAGAGAAAATCAACTTTTAACTTGTTTTAGCTGTCTTGTGATTTGTGCAAAATTCCAAACATTTTCTGTTGTTTCCACTCAGGAGCAAATCACCAGTTTGGTGAACCAGGTGTGTGGACGGGCCTTGATGAAGAATGGAAGCAGCGGAGGAGGAGTCATCGTAGGTGGAGGAGCTGTGACGGGAGGAGTCGACTCCTGCCTCAACTTAAGTCCCACCAAAGCCTCACCAGCCAAGCGGGGCCCTCGAAAACGCGCCACGGTGGAGGTTTCTCTGGCTCGCCTGTCCTCCATCCACATGCCCAAGGCTGCGGCTGTGTCCTGAGGGCGGAGGACGAGAAACGCCTCCACCCAACCACCCCATGTGCTGCCCTCTCCTCCACCTCCTCTGTTTTTATTCTTTTTATTCCTTCATGAAGCAAGGATCACTATTAATGCCTCTTAAACACACACCTGAATTTAGTCCCCCCCCCCACTCGCACTCACCTCTCCTTTAGTGACAGCTTGTTTTAGAAAAAGGAAAAAGAAAAACAAGATGTCTTTTTTGCACTAGTGTGAAAGAAGAATTTGTTTTTATCCTGAGTGATTTATTTTTGCTTTTAGCCTCCTTGAATCATGAGCATTAACATTTGATGAAGAATTGACAGCTTAGATTTGAACTTTCACACACACCCCCATTCATCCATCCATCCTAAAGGAACTGGTTACATCTGTTACCTTTTTCTTGCATCACTCCCTTCTCATCACTCAACTGTGAACTTGGGACGAATGAAAGTTTAAAAAATTTTCTCCCCAGTTTTACGAGACGAGTAGTTACCCAAAGTTTCTCTCTGTCCTGGATTTAAAGGAAGAGGACTTCTTTTATGCTTTCTATTTTTAAAGGGGGAGGTTGGTGATGCAAGGTAGAAACTTGAAAGACGATGTTGGTTGGCTGCATTTTTGAGTTCTTTTTTTCCTCATAGGATTTTTTTTGTGTGTGTGTATACTTTATTTTCTAAGTGTCGGTGGATGTGAGGGGAGCAGAGCTGCAGCTGCTGGACCTGCGTACGGTCGCCTCACTTCCTTAGAGCTCGGAGGGATCTCTTCTTCGCTAGCGAGTGAAAATCGGTGCCTGATACTTAGCAAAGGAGGTCCATTTTAATGGTGCTGTTGGTTTTGATTACTGTATAACAACACAAAATGTTAAAAATCTAGGGGATGGGGGGTCGCCCCTCCCCCTTACAGGACAGAGAAGCTCTCAAGCTTTTCTGGTTCTAGATGTGCAATCGTGTTAACATTCCATTCTTCCAGTCCTCTCGTTTCATCTGTACCAGTAAACATTAATTATATTTAGTTTGGTTTTTTTTCCTACTTTTTGTTGATCTGATGTGTTATCGAGTAGAGCCACTAGTTAATGAGTGTAAAATGTGAATATCAAATCCAAGTTTTGTTTTTCCTTTTTCATTTTTTTTCTTCACTTTTTGCATTTTCTCCCTTTACCAGATATATTATTATGAGTCCTTTTTAGAGATGGAAAAAGTCCAACACAAACAAAACATTGAGTTTTTGTACATATATCCTGTAAATTTCTTTAAATTCTTGAGCCTTTTTCTGGGTTTAAGTAAGAAAGAAAGAAAAAGAAGGAAGGAATACAAAAGAAAGGAGAAGTTTCCAGAGACGAGTGCTCGATGAAGAAAAAGCCTTACATTTCCCTTTCTTCATCTTTCTGTGTGAGTTTGACGCTTACAGGGTTGCTCTGGTAAATGTGTATAAAAATTTTAAGTGCTGCTTATATCACTAAGAAAGAAGATATGGAGTAGCCAACGATCCCCCGCCCAAACCTTCACCTCTCCGCCCCCTTCAGACCTAGTTTTGTTTGTTTAGCTTTACTTTTTTAAAGAAAAGGGAAAAAAAATGAGATGTTGAGGAAAAAAATGGGTTTTTACATTTTCATTACTGAAAATTCAACAAAAATGTAGTAGCTACTCATGTTGCACTGAGCTTGCCAGTTGTGACTGTCAAGGAAAAATCCTATAATCCAGTTTGTTGGTTGTTGTCCCGCGCAGAAGACTGAACTGTTTTAGGACTATTTAATGAAATACCAAGGTGTTTTCAACATTAAAAAAGTGGTTGTCAAGTTTTTATGGCCTTACTATATATTTTATTCTTATGGGATTTTTTTTTTTCATTTTCGTTTATTGCTTAGTTCTCCTGTTTGTTTTTCTTCCATTTTCTACAGTATAAAACTACTTGCTCACAATGGGATATCTCTGGTGAATTTAATTTATTAAAGCCGCATGTCGGCCTTTCCTTTCATTTGGAAAGAGTTTCATGTTCGTTATATTTGCAGTTTTTTACTTTTGCAGTTTGTACTTAAGGTTTAATAAAAACTTACAGACAATTCACTGTCACTTCTTTCCAACCTGCTTGTGGTTCGTTTGTTTTTCTGTGTCTGTTTTGATTCGCCTGCAAGAAGTTACTTCTACAAAGACACAAAACAGAAATCCAGTGTTTTAATAAGGTTACTCATTGAGCTGGATTTATTTCTTCTCTCCAAAATAAAAGCAACACCCTGAATACACAAAGCTTCACTCGGCAGGGCGCACTAGATCAATATTTAACTAAAGGTGTATTTGATGGCCTGATTCTGCAAAGCTTACACAGTTTAGGGAGATTGTAGTTACCAGTTTGCATCAGCAGGTGGCAGAGTTCCCCAATTCCGTTGCATTGCTTTGTGATTTAAACTGAAGTTGTGCCAGATTTTGGATCTGATTCAAATATATCAGAGAAACCATAACAAAGTTGGTAAAATAAAACAAATCTGTATTCAGACATGTTTTTTTTTTAAATATAATAGCTTGTAATATTTGATTTTATGACCATAGGATCCCTGTAACAGTATTTGTGGTCTGACCAGAATAATAAAAACACTGCAGTAAAAGTTTTTCCATAAGAGCAGAATGTTCTATGCAGTTGAAGCTGTAGCTCATCAAAAGTTTAAAGTGAACTGAAGGACTGTCGTGCATCACAATAAACCCACGCATCCACTTTCAGCCTCACAGAAAAAAGTTTTCTGTAAACAGAAATGTAAATACTCATTTACATAGTGGAATAATCTTTGCAACCCTCCCAAAATTAATCCTCCATTTCAATTCTCCACCTACAGGATGTTTTATCCATTTATGCATCCCCTAAATACAAGAACAATACGACGAGTCTGCAGAAGCGCAAACCTTTAATGCTTAATCTCAAAAGGTTCATGAGAATTAAACAAGTCTGGGTCTGAAATGTTTATTACCAACAAGAAAGAAGGCAGGGGCAATGCTGTCACACTGAACAAACGTCAACAAAATCAAAGATCTGGACACCGGTAGACCTTCTGGCTGATGTCCAGTGCATAGCACACAGTGCACAACAGGGATTTGGTTTTTATTCAAAAGGAGAAAAATCACCCAAATAACACAGATCAGAGGCTAAAGGTAAAGTGGTAACTCCGTACCTGTGTGTGTCCGCCTGTCTCTGCTAATTCAATCCAGAGATTGTCAGGTTATAATTAAATACTGTAGAGTCCATGAGATGCTGCTGATTCAAATTAATCAAGAATGAAAATTCAACCATCAGATCATTTCATAGAGTGCTCACTGCTAATATTTAAACACATTTTGCTGCATTAAAGGGCCAATTCACCTCTTTTAGGAAAACTAGATTCATAAATCAGGACAGTCATTGTTAGAAAGTTAGAAAACTCAAAGCTAAAAACATCAAACAGGGTTCATTTCCTTCTCATTTGTACAGAAAAATCTGCAGAAGTCTAAAACTTTTGTATAAGTTCAGCTGCAGTTTCAGGTGTCAGCATCCTGATAAAACCTATATTATTAAACAGAAGTTTTTTCTGTTAAGTTTCCAACAATAAGACAGCAGCATGGTAAATTATTACATTAGCTGAAACCCTCTTGTCCTCCCATCAGTAACGGGCCTCTCAACATGCACAAATACAGAAACAGAACTTAGGAAAATAAACGAACGATGTGCATGTTGAGACGTTTGCTGCCTTTGAGCCAAAAGGGGTGAAATTCTTATTGAATTTGAAAACTTAAGTCTGTGATTCTTTTAAGGCAAGTTTATGTGGCAGTTAGTGCAACGTCTCTAGCTTCTCTCATGGTCTTTTTATATATGAAAGGTTTATAGGAACAAAAGACAATATATTTACAGTACTGTGCATAAATGTTTCAATCACTCATTTTTTATATTAAACTTCCAAGAAGTAGGAGGGTTTTTAAAATAATCTTTGAGGCTTTCTGCAGGTTTTCTGAGATTTTGGTTGCCTTTTTTTTTTATCATTTAGGCAAACCTGGAAGCGAAATATAAAGAAATGAGGGATGACTCAAAACTTTTGCACACTACTGGATATTTCTACGTTGGATTTGGCAGCTGTGTGCGTTTAAATCGAGTCCAACTGTCCTCAAACCTGCTGCCTGCTCCCCTCACAGTCTTTACTCGTCTGCTCATCTTGATCCTCTCTGTCCACCAGCGCAGTATCAGGATGAACCTCCTCCTCGTCCTGGGTCACTACCACCGGGGGCTTTTTAATCCTCCCTCCTCCCCCCGATCCTTCAACACCACCTCCTTCCTGCTCCGTCTCCTCCTCCTCCTCCTCCTCCTCCTCCCCGGCCTCGGTGTCCTGGCTGGCTGAATCGGTGCAGGTGGACGACAGGGACGAGAGCTTGTGTCGGAGCTCGGCCTGGGTGGGAACCTGGAGGCTGATCTCGGTTGTGAAGGACTCAACATCTGGACCATGGGGAGAACAGGAGGACTTGTTAAAAAATAAAGAACCAATGCTGCAGATTCTCCACCATCTTCCAAAGCTCCAAATGAACAATTTATGTTGCAAACTAAATAAAAAGACATTTTTATTGGTGTGTCTGTTGTGAACCTGCAACAGGCGACGCAGCGCTGTTGTCCTCTCCCCCAGAGTGCAGGAAGACATCCAGAGCCTCGTGGTCAGACATGTCCATTAGATCCATCTGCTCCAGCATGTCCACATTCACCTCCATGGACGACATGCTGCCTATTGGTTCTGGACATGACACGTCACAGTCAGACATAGGAACCATTAAAGTGTTAAAGTGCAGCAGCAAGGGGCTGAGTCCAGGACACAGGATGACTTTTTTTCCTCCAAAGACACAGATGGAAGCAAATGGACACACTTGAGCTGGATTATTTAGAATTAGATCCAAAGCATTGGTATAATGAAGAGCCCAACCAATAAAGAATCCATAAAACAAGCTGTGTTTTCCAGAGGTCGTCAGCTCAGACAACAGACATAAACCAGGACTTACGTTGGACCTTTGATGCTTTTATGCAAAAAACAATTGGCAGCAGTCAGTGTTTGAGCTAGATAAATAACAAAACGTTTGTTCTGGTGTTTAGAGCTTCAACTAACCTCTCAGATAGAGATGGGAGACCTCCCAGCATCTCTGGGAGGTCAAAGAACTGTCAATCTATATTTCATCAATCTATATTCTTCTTCCATAGAGTCAGACTTTCTTGTTGATTTTGAGCAGTATTTCTTCAGGCTTTCTGAAGATCTTGTTAAGACAATTCAAGTCTAAAGAAAAACTTGATCTTGATCAGATCTGCTTCAGAACCTCCTGAGACCTCGTGTCCCCAGGAGGACAGTGGCTTCCTCAACATCTTTAATCCAGCTCAGCTTAGACCTGACCCGCCTTTCATTTGGAGTCAGTTTCTTTAAATTCTGAATACACCTTTTACATTTTAGCTAATTGTTCAAAAACCTGTTTTTTATTTCTGATTTTATCATAACAACTAGGATAAATAAAAAGTTGCACCTGGAAGCATTTACAAGAAAGTCTGACTGATTAGAAGCAAAAAATATATAATGATGGTAAACTTTGCACAGTTCTGTGCCTCAGTCCTGTGCCAATAACAAATATGACCCCGGTTCACTATAAACAACAAAATTATGACCTTTATAATCTAATGCATTCATGCCAAATGACTTTAGAAGACATGCAAACACAAACAAGCATAAATATTTCTCTAAAAATGATCAAAAGCATCCAGAAAATGTTCTGTAAATGAGCTTAAAGGCATGTTAAAGTAACAAATTAGCATTAAAAGCATTAAAAAAAACTCCTGTGACTCATCAGCTCCTGGATTCACCACCTTGCAGATGTGAAGCCCCCCCCCCCCCAACCACTCCAGTTATGATGATGTGCTGCATGCAATAAACAGCCAGTCAGAGCACCGACAGGATGGGGGGGTCATCGGGGAGGAGGGGGAGGGCACATGAGGAAGAAGCAACATGATTGGTCGTTACACAGCAGTGACAGAAGATGCCGTTTTGCCACCATACCTCAAGGAAATGAGGAGAGTAGAAGAGGGCAGCACGGGGAAGGAGAGCGGAGAAAAGAGAGAAAGAAGGAGGGTGTTATCCATGATGGAGGCTGCTCCCTGTCCCTTCAACTCTAACATCATATTGAACAGATTGTCACATGGGGATTTTTCAAAATTATGCCCGAAAAATATAATATTTCCTTGGTGCGTCTACATTTTAGAGGAGCGGAGCTCTAATTCTCTCTAATGACTGCTCAGTGTGCAGCGCTTCTAAATCTCTGTTGTCAGCTATGCAATTACCAGCCCATAGCAGTGACTTAGCTGGTAAAATAACAGAGGATCCAGTTCTCAGCCCCACGTGGAGCTTGTCTTTTCATGATATAAACAGAAATTTCATCAGCACTTTGGCTGTGTTGTGAAAGTCTTGGAGTCCTGGAAGCTTTGCAGTGAAAACATCATTTCCATGTGACATGTTCCTCTGTTAGCCTCGCTGTGACCTTGTCTAAAAGGTTTCCCTGCTGGGAGGGGGCTGCTTTCGCCTGCAGAGATGTGTGTGTGTGTGTGTGTGTGTGTAAAACCCTTGAGACGAGCTCTTGATGACTCCCTCTTTCTATTCTTTGTGATCCTCTCTATCATTTCTCTGAAGCACAGCACCGCCCTGCTGTTAGGCTTTACAGCTACATCACAGTCTCAAAAGACTTGTTTCTACATTTTACCATAATAAAAATAAACAATTCATCAATAAAAAGCAGCGGTAAAGACATAATCCCTGCAGACTTTTCTCCTTCCTCCATCCTTAAATCCCCTTCCTCTGACTCCTCTTCCTCACTGCTCCACAATCTTCTCTCATAAACCAGTTCCAGGGGATTAAGGGAGGAGGTTAGATGAGTAAAAGAGGGGAAAAAAAAGAACCCAAAACATCCAAACCCCAGCAGAGTTTGTAACATATTTACATTTTTTTTTAACAGTTCCGTATTTCAGCACATGCTTTGGATGTTAGCAGGCTTTGGGCAGAGATATATGGGCTAAACCGCAGTGGGATTTGATTACGTTCATACAGTAAGATGACTACTGGTGTGTGAAGAGACAGCTACTCAAAGCGTGGAGCTTAAAATCCACTACGGCTCAATCTGGTGATGTGAAACTGAAGGGTGAAGGTTTTAAACCAATATCGACACTTTTAAGCTAATTCAGCTGACTTTTAGCTGGCTTTGCATTCACCCTTGAATAAGTTACACACACCACGATATCTGAACCTGAACAACCTCTTTTCCTTTCCACATTATTTTAGATTTTTTCTGTTGACACAGTAGTTGCTGCTATATTGATTGATTTAATGTGACTTGGGGTTTTTCTTTCAAACAGAAAGTTGTGATCAATAATGGTACCTCCTCTGTAGCACCTCCGTCACGTGGGGTGCCTCAGGTGTTTGTTCTTGGACCCGTTTTGTTTTCTTTCTAAATGCTTTCCCTGGGACTCTTGATACCAGGATTTACATCAAGCCTGATGATTGTGCAAATACTATTTTTGTCTGGGATTAGAAATTAGACAGAATTTTATTTATTTATTTGCTGAAATCTAGAAAATTTGACCATATTTCAGAAGATTTGGCTCATTTCAAGTAGGGCTGTAAATATGTTTTCTTTTCAGACAAAAATAAGTTAAAATGCCTAAAAACAAGACTTTTAATATTTTAGGAATCAGTTTTTGCAGTGTAGTCATCTATTCAACAATTAGGAACTATAATTAATATTTTTGTGACGTCACACCTATGTACATATAGTTAAAGTTGGTCAAAGTTAGTTCTTAGTCTTAATCAGTACTTTTAAAACTTTTATAAAATATTTAACTTTTTTCAAAGTTTTCTTTTACCTTAGGAATTAAATGGATAACTTCAATTTCCAAAATGTCACAAACCTTTGTGCTCTACTACTCTACTCTATTCAAAATGTAAACAGGTCACATACTGTGACATCAGACTACTGCCAGCTGGTTCAGCCTTTAGATGTTTTTACTAATTTCCTAAAATCGCAGTCACGCGTAACGTTGGATTTAAAAGGCGCTGTATTATAAAGTTTTAGTTACTTCAAAGCCGAGCTATTAAAGAAGAAATGCCCGTCCACCTCACCTCTCCTCTCAGCGATCTGCAGGTAGCCAGTGGTCAGATATTGCTCCATGTCTTGCTGAAAAGCCTCCTCAAAGAACTTCTGCCGGTCTTTCAGCTTCACCTGGGGGGGCGGGACCCCTGCTTGTTCAGCCCCGGGGGCTTTCTGTGAATGCTCTGCATCCAGCTCCACTGGAAACACAAAAGAAGAAAGTTTTTGAACTGATAGTTCACTTTTTCTAGCAAGCAAGCGCTATGTGAGTGAAATACGAATGATCTCATGCAGCGCAGCTGTCTCTTTGAGAGCAAAATTGACTTGAGTTGGAAAAACTTCTACAAATTTTCTCTTTGACTGAAGGTCACCTGAATGCCATCTTAATTTACTCAAAGAAATAGCTAAAAACATGCAAATTATTAAAAAGAAAATGACATAAAGCAAATCACTGCTTTTGACTCATCTGGCTGAAAAAAGGAGGACGCTTAACTCATCCCTGAAAGGCCGAAGTCGATCTACTGAAGCGGAACGATTCCCCAATTTACTTTGTAACTCAATACTTCTGCTCCCGTGGGCTGCACAGGAGGGACCTCACTCAGGCTAGTAAACAGTCAGTGCTGCAAACACACTGAGCATCCATCTCCTGCTGTCCGTCTCCTCCGAGGTGCTGCAGCATCAAAAGCAAGGCTCGGGATGAAAACCTGTCTCTGTTGTCAAGGAGAACCATCGACTGCTGAGGTGGTTTAATTGATCCTGACATATATTAGCCTTTAGAGGGGCCAACTCCTCCCTGGAGAGGCTTCCTGTGTCCTCTCAGTTTTTTTTTTTTATTCTGCAAAACTTTTTGCAACAAAAACATCTTCTCCTTAAGACTTTTCGAAGCATAGGTTAGGGTGAAGGTCACATTTGTCTGCAGGACATAAATGTAAGTCACAGTAATGTATTCTGACGTGATGGAAGCGTGTGCGTGAGTAGGCGCTGCTGTAGCCTGCAGTCCTGCATGGGCTGTCTCTTTATTTTTCTCATCTTTCTTTGATAGAGGAGAATTATATAAGACCACCCACTAGTGGCAAGAGGCAGGTTAATGTAGCCGCGTAGGAAAGAGAAAAAGTTGAACACAAACATCAGATTTAGGTTTTTGCAATCAGACAAATTCAAGAGTTTAAGGATTTATCAATTAAAGTCGGATTTCACACCTTCTCAAATAGAGCAGACTATGAACTTTGGCCTGTGTACAGTGCATTAAACAGCTATA
This sequence comes from Callopanchax toddi, assembly GCA_006937965.1. Classification (NCBI taxonomy): domain Eukaryota; kingdom Metazoa; phylum Chordata; class Actinopteri; order Cyprinodontiformes; family Nothobranchiidae; genus Callopanchax; species Callopanchax toddi. The sequence continues at coordinate 2,708,082 of SSNR01000058.1, read as the reverse complement.
GAGTAGCGAACCCCAGGGCTGAGCTTTAGTGGTTATAAGACATGCACTGAATGATTAAGGACTTCACAGCCAGACGCCAATATGCTCTCTCTCGACCGCAAGGAACATCAAAGGTGAAGTGGAGGATTTTGGATTAGACTACGGGGTTTTGGTTCTTTGGACTCAAACTAGACGTCTGCTGTGCAAACGGCCAGTATCATGACCCAAAGCGACCATGGTCAAGCATGGAGGTGGGCTGTTGATGAAGTGGGCTGTTTTTCTGCATAACTAAAAGCATCACGTTTTGGGGAAAGAGAGCGTTTGCCACCATCCTATTCTTTGACTTTTCTATGAGACACACTGTATATTTACATATGAATATTTCTGCTGATTCCCTACTGAGACATCAATGATTTGGACACTCTCCCACAGCCAAGAGTCCTGATAAAACATAGGCTGTGGCAGCAGATGGACACACACACACACAGACACACACACACAAGTCACAGAATAATGAGATCCCACCAGAGCTCACACAAGCCAACAGCCCTCGGAGACCTGGAGAAGAATAGCACTCTTTCTCCCTGTCATCCTTTACCCTGTGTCCAATTTATCTCCTTCATCTGATGTTTCATGTTGGGCCCTCATCTTTTCCCCATGACTGTCTTTTCCTCACTGCCGGCTGCTGTGACGGTGTGTGTGTGTGTGAGTGTGTGTAGAGACTGCTCTATTAGATTAGGGGCCTCGGGGAAGCTTTGTTAAGACTGCCAAGCATTGTGTAGGGCTTGTAGTGGGAAGGGAGGAGAGGAAGTAACAGAAAGATGGCAATAAGATTATTTATAATTAGGACCCGAGGACAAAGTATTTACAGTACAACTAGATTTAGGTTTTTATTTTTGTCTCTAATCTTGTTCGCAATCTATTATTCCTCCCTGACGGCCGTTTGTCTCCTGCTGCCAGGAGACGGGCGATGATGTTTTTGTCTGTTAGAGAAATAGCCCATGAACAACTCAACAGATTTGAAGTTTCCACTTGTTGTACATCTACATTTGATACAACGTAGCTAATCAACATCAGGCAAATTTAGATTTTTAGAATTCGGGCCCTATTGCATGAAAATAATTGTTACTGCAGTGATATATGACAAAAACAACTCAATCATTTCTCAACATGAGATGAGGGGCAGGTGATGAGCATGCTTTCTAGGAATTCATAGCTTTATTTACATGTCTGTCGGTGCAAGGGTCGTCTTTGTTACGCACTTTAAATAAATATACATGTAAACTATTATAAAATTAGCTCAAAAAGTGCAGGTTTAATTTATTGTTATAAAATATGACAATGATCTACTGTAGTCGTTTTAAAGATATTAAACATGTTTCTATTGCAAAGAAAACAGTCATGTCCTGCATCCTTGTGTCCAGTTTGTACCTGTGTTCCCTTGTGTTTTCCATGTTCCTCCTTCTGTGTCCTGCATTAAATCCTCCACACTTGGGTCCTGCTGCACTACCCCAAACCGTGTCAGAAGGATCCGACCACCATGGACCCAGCGGAGGACTTCATCCGGGAGGTTAAGCCGACCAGCTGCAGCCCCTGGAACCTCCTGTGCCGCAGAGATCTTCTCCTCCTGAGGCGATCTCAGTGGGGGTGCAAGTGGACGCTCCACACCCGGTTCCTGTGCCGATCTCTATGGGGGTCCAAGTGGATGCTCCAGCTCCAGAGTCCCAGAGTCCTGCTCAGGTATCCACTTTTGGCATCTGGGAGCTGCCTCTGAGAGGGAGGGGGTACTGTCATGTCCTGCCCCCTTGTGTCTAGTTGGTGCCTGTGTTCCCCTGTGTTTTCCATGTTCCTCCTACTGTGTCCTGCACTAATTCTCTGCACTTGGGTCCTGCACCAAACCGTGACAAAAACAGAAAGTTCTCCAGAATATTTTTCCCTCAGTTGTTTTTACAATATGCCAATTGGATTATCTGTTTGAATTAGGAATACACTAATGTCCGTCAAATTCTATATTAAAAATCATAATTATGGATAAACAATTATATGTAATGTCTTGAACTGGAATAAACTAAGAAAAGGAGACTTGAATACAAATGTAATTGAAACACAAAGGTTGGCCTCTTGATTATTTGTAGGATTAAATAATTTTTTTCAGAGGTTTTCTTAAATGTTATGTTGAAAAAAAAAAGTAGAAAAATTAACACAAAATGGTTTGCATCATCGCATTTATTTCCATGATTCTAATTTTAAAATGACCAAAAAGCATCCTATGAAGTCCCTTTTGTTCTTTTCCTCTTCTTTCTCTTTGTTTTCTCACCATCACATAACTACATCCTCCTACACATCATCATGTAGCTACAGGAGCTATTTTTAGCTCCCACTCATTTTGCCTGAAGGATTACATTTCTGCTTATGAATTCATAAAAAGAGCACAAATAAGAATTTTAATTCATTTATTCCACACACCTTTAAGGATATTCCATCCTATTTAAACGATTGCAGAGTTGGAACGTTATCTTGCTGTTACACACTCGTATGACATCACTCAGAGATGCAATGCGTGCACGCTAAAGGACTACACATCTGGAAATGATTCATCGACGCAACAACCGAGAATGTCGAAGGGAATCGGTCTCATTAAAAAACACAGAAGTCTAAATTCATCTCAAGGAGGAACCTCCCTTCAAATTAGATCAGGTTAGCTAGAAATACGTAAATAAACATTTTATTACCTGAGTTTGTGCGTGCATCTGATGCAGACAGCAACATACTCCTCAAAAGCAAAAAAATAAAAGTATGATTTTTTTTTTATTATTTCACTTCCTCTTTTCTTCTGCGCCACCAAAACTTAAAGGAAATAAAAACAATAAAACTCTTTCTCTTCCTCATACAGCTGCTGCTGACTGATGGCTACAATAAGAAGCAGTTATAGTCTGATTCTATCAGTAGAGAAACATCTGTTATCATGTGCTACAGATACAGGAAGCAGAAGCCACAGGAAAGGGGGCTGTTTGTGTCTGTGTGGGCGATCAAGCACCTGTTTTTATTTTGTGTATTTAATTTATTGATGCATGATTGTTTTTATCCACATACGCTTTTATTTTACAGGAGTTTATACACCCTAAAAAAAAAAAAGCTAAATTATGCTCACATCTGATCAACAAAATATGTGAAACTTCATTTTTTTGAAGCACCAAACTCAATTAGATTGCTTTAAGAGTTCTTTAGAAATGCGGCATAATTAGCTCGAGTGCTAACAGGCTCTGTTTAAGAGGAGCAGCGATGACCGAGTCCTTTTCAGATGGAAATAAAAGTCATCAACGGGCGATTCAAGTCAGTGCCGAGCCACTTGGTCTACACTTTGGAGTGTACTCAACGTATCAGGTGCTGCCATAAGCTGCACCACTGGAGCCTGGATTGACAAATGAATGGGTGGATGAATCGATGAGAGTGTCAGTGGACTTGCTCGCCTGTTTTTCCTTTAATTCCAGCCAAAAAGAGCCGGGCCCAGAGCCAGCTGCTGCTGCTGCTGCTTCTGTACCTGAGGCTTGTGTGTTTATATATGTGGGAGAGCTGAACAGAGAAGGAGGGGATGAAGAGATGAACGTTGTGTTTAGACAAAGAGACGACAGGAGGACAGGCCTCTGGGTGTAGGGCTGGAATCTGACACTGTGGCATCAAATCAAACGTTCAATCGCAGATTCTTTAGGAGTTTGATTAGCTCTCAAACAAACCATCCACCTAATTACAGTCGTTTCTTATACTTTGCATCGCCCTCTGTGCAGATCAAACATTCAATATCTGATCTGAGGCCTGCTTGTTCCATCCCTCATTTTAAATGAGCTGTCTATTCTCAGATGGATTTGGTTCTGTTTGCTTACGGAGGCCTAATTTTTCATTCTGAGACAGCAGCACAGAGCTTGAAGTCCAAACAGCAGCGCTGACAGTACAGACAGACAGACACTGCTTCTTCTTCTTCTTTTCTTTTTTCTTAAGCCCTGCTCACTCAGCCATGGTATTTTTAGATTCTGTGTGCCTTGCTGTATCTCTCGAGCGCTCAGGTTCCACCAAAGGCAGCCCCCGAGCTGTAAATAACACACACACCTCACTTTCTCTTCAACACACCCATCAGAATTACTTGCAAGCTATCAGACAAGTATGCATGATACAGAAAATGCATTTCACATGAACTGAATGAACTCCTTTGTGTGCGTAAGAGAAAACACTCAAGTGCACCAATGACAAGTCACATTAAAGTGTGTGAGTATGAGTCAGTGGCTGAAGTGTGAGCTGGGTTTTTCCTAGAATGATTTATTCAACAAATATGTGGCTCAAACTTCGGTTTCTACATGTTTAGTTATAGAGCTGTGGACATATTTGAATTTGAAGTCCATTTTTGGCTCCAAACAATCACAAAAATACATCAGTAAACACATTATTAATATTATTTTTGCAATGTTCCATTTTGCAAGCAGGCTCTTATTTTGTCATGCCTTCTATATGACGGCACAACCTGATGACCAAACAGTCATCAACATTCCTGATTTTAAAAAAAAACAGGTTATATTTAGTTTTGGACATCAAGGCTCCTGTAGCAACTCTTCTAGCAGCAGCTTCTGATCATTGTTCTAAAAATGATAAAATAAGTTTAATGTATTGGTGTTAACATGTGTTTTAATGTCTGAATGTTAAAAATATAAATAAATCAGGGTTTGCAGTCTCTTTAAAATGTAAACTCGGGATGTTTTTGGTTTCATTTAACCAGAAAATTCTACTATAAAAATGTATGTTTTCAAGACAAAGTCTGTTAGTGATCAAAGTATATATTTCCAAAGTTATTTATTGAAAATATTCAAATATATTGGAAACTATAAAGATCATGACATACAATCTAGTGCGCACTGGTTTCTGTTTGGGGCATCACAGCATTTCCAGTTTATTTTACATGAAAAAGGAGAAATAAATGCAGTAATCTCCAGCTTACGGAGTAACTGTGTTCAATAATTGTGATTTCAAAAATCTAATAATGATGCTTAAAATATATGGACTAAAATGTGTTCTACTAAACAGCTAAAAAGAAAAAGTCAGAGTTAAAGAGAACATATGATTGTTTATATTAAAGTATTTCATCTTTAATGCATATGAATGTTTTTGTGGTATATTAATGCTCAGGAGTGCAGCACTATGCAGCAGACAGTTGTGTTGCTGTGTGGGTTGCATGATGCTCTACATGCAGCGTGGGTGGCCAACAGTTTACCACACACTTTCTATGCTTTCTGTGACCTCATGCAGCCAAAGGTATTGATTTACACTTTTTATTTTGAGGTATTTGTCAACAGAGAAAAAAAACTTTCAAACCCAACATCATCCCTTTTAAAAATTTAAATATTTAAGTATGTGCAGAGTTGAAAGTGTAGATGAAAATTTGCAAAGCATGTGTGCACATAGTGATAGTAGTGGTCAATTCAAACAGCTATTATCATTTTACTGCACAAGTTGGAATTTTTAGGGTTTATTTTTAATTTTTAAAAAAAGCCTAAACTCTTTGTCTCCAGGAACATGACAACATGCAAACTAACCCTAACCCTCTCAGAGGATGTTTAGGTACCATTCTTTATTCATGGCTGCTCTCCCTGTGTCTACACTGTGTCTGTCTCAGGATGTTTTACAGATGGCAGGACACATGATCGATGTTACCTCTATTTTTATTTTTTCACAGATTTCCTAAACAATCAGAAAGGAGATGAATCAAAGTCTATTACTTTCCCCAGTCCTCAGGAGTCCAATCCCTGGACTTTTTGTAGTCTTTCTCTAATGTTGTTCTTAGTTGTTGTTCTTAAAGCAGGCTTTAGCAAATAAAGAAGGCAGTTAGTTAATTTCTTACTGATTTGTAATCAAATGAGTGTTTGCTTTGAGTCAGTAGTAAGATTGAGAGGAAACAAAAACAATAAAACCCAAAGATGACAGCAGAGACGCTCTGAGTCAAAGTGTGATGGAATCTTATGATTTGTTGGAGATCGCGAAAAGAAACTTCACAACTTTAAACTCTTAAAGTTTCTCTTTTTTTCTCACGTTTCCCCATATTTGCTGTTATTCCTTCAAATGATTCATGAAGGCACACCTCAAGGTTCTTCTCCTTTTCTGTCAGCAGCGATCATCTACAGAGTGAAGGTGAAAACACAGATTAAACCTGTTTTCTAACCACACGTGTAACCAGGCAACTGCACGCCAACATGCAAACTCTGTAGGAGGGCTCCTGCCTCCTGCTTAGTCATTCGCACTGAGAACACCAACAGTGAATAGAACATTTTTATTACAAATTATGACTTAATGTTATAAATGTTTAAACGTGCCGTACAGCTCGAGGGGCCCCGACTCATAACGTGCTGCTCAGGCGTACAACTCTGAGTGATTGGCTTCATTCCTTTTGACGCATCTCCACAATAAGTGCACGTTCTAATAATGTGGCAACACACAAAGCTGCCATTACCACTGATGTGGCTTGCTGTCTGTCAATTAGTCACACACGCATGAAAAGGCAGATGGTTAACCTGCTCAGACAGGGTGAAGTGTGTGCACGACAACACACATGATATTAATAATAATAATAATAATACACTGAGGAGGCCGTGATGGGGCCTTGCAGCAAATCAGAGGTGTCAGCTACTGTAGCAGCCCAAACATACCCAGCACAAGGCTGCACACTGGACTCAGGAGCGTACCAACTGCCTGAAAGAGGGGTGTGAAGGTCACAAGTGAGCCTAATCTTACACAAGGTTCAGAAAAACGTGTTTTGTGCAACCTATGTGAATTTTAGAAAACAGATTTTTTTCTTAAATAACAAAAAATAATCATTAAACCGTAAAATTCTATAGCTCTCATAATAATAATTATCTTTGTTAAAGCTTTAACACTGCTGATGCATGAATGCAGAGAATGCATTTTGCATTCAAATCAACGATAATACAGCTAATATGACTCAGTATTGTGCACATACAATATTGCATGATTTATTTACACTCAACGGAGAGTATGGATAACAGAAACTGAGGTAGTCTTTTCAAATAAGCAAGAAACGCAACCTCCAGAGTCACAGTGTGACACTCGAGCACTTTTTGTGAACACAACTCTCCTGTTGCCATTCAGAGCGCAGCTGCACGGTGCTTTTCAGCTCCTGGATATTTAGAAACGCCTGCCTGTTTGTTTTGTTCTGTGAATATGGGATGAATTGGTGTAAAATCTAAATGCTGTGTGTGAAAGAGCCCGAAGCAGCCGAGATGAATGCCTGCAAACACACACTATAGATTTAATGTGAGTAATTCCTTTTTGCTTTCTCCGTCTATCTGTCAGCTGTGACATTTACCGAACATTTTTCCATGCTGCAAGGCATCTGGCCCTTTTTAAAAAAAAATGTGTGCATTCGGTACAACATGTTAGCGTGGCGACAGACAGGCTGACAGGAAGTGAGTTTATACACCGGCAGGGGCCAGATGGTTGGGTCAGCGGGGAGGTGGAGACGATGGAGCATATCCACTCTGTGCATCTGAAGACTTTATAAAACGTATCAAATCTGAATTTTAAGGTCTGGAAGAAAGGTTGCACATGACTGAGTGAGTTTTAGAGTAGCAACCAGGAAGCAATCTGAAATAATTCAATATTCTGAGGCTTCAAACCAAAATCCAAGTTCAGAAAAAGTCTACATGAAGGTGAATGACTAAAGCAACATGTTTACATTGATAGAAACGTGGGTTTAGTTTGGGGTCAAGCCATTTTTTCACTACTGGTGGTGACAAACTGTGGTCATTTGCAACAAGTGACTTTCTAAAATATCTCAAAACATTTGCAAAGTCTCATTGCAATTTTTAACATGTTTAAAGAATTTGCAAGATACATTTCCACTCAAAATGTCCACAGAGTCATTGCAGGCATTTGAAACCTTCCCTCTTTGCACACCGGTCTGGGTTGCCAGATACTCAACGTTATTCTGCACAAAAATCCGTAAAAACCCGCCACAACTATGGCAACTATTGCGGCCCACTATTAGAGAAATGTTTTTGTAGAGAAAACAACTCTGACAGAGGAAGGAGGAAGGTGACACTTTCAAGTCACTGGTTCCTCTGAGTTCAAATCTTCATGTATGGTCAAGAGATTTAGATTGTGACTCTAACAATCCAACATACCAGGCACATACGCAGGTTTGATTCCCAGATGTGGCCTCTCTGTGTGGCGTTAGCATGTTCTCCCCATGCATTCCTCATTCCGCATACTTCAGTTTCACCCTCACACCACAACACGAGGTTAAATATTTTATGTCACTTTGGATGAAAGCGTCTGCCAAGTAAACATAAATACAAGGAAATTAAATATGGAGCTAATCAAAATTTTGCAGTTCCAATCTCGCTTCATTTACCATTCAGATGTGGCTTTTTGCTGAATGATTAAAAAATAAATACAAAGATGTGCCCCATATTTATTTCAGGGCACATGATTCAATAACCAGTCAAATAAGGAATCAAATTATGGCAGAAATGAGTCAAACCCTTCTCCTAAACATGGAGTAATGTGATGCTGTAAAAAGACTTGTTAAACTCATCCTGCCCCCAGGAGACGATTAAAAAACTCTTACATCACAGAAACCTCCAGACTCCTAATTGAGGCTGGATGAGCTGGAAGAGAGGCGTTTTCCACCAGGTTAATTGTTTGCCTTGAAGGGGATTTACTCTCTGATAGGGTCTTTTTTATTAACAGCTGACAGAGATTTAATGACTGAGTGTGAATTTGACCAGTTTGATCCCCAAAGCAAGGAGAAGCAGGTAAAATGAGTCTAAAAGCTTAAAATTGCACAACAAAACACCTCAGAGTGGAAAATTACATCCTGGCATCCTGCACCTTGAAAATAATGGAGCGGCTAAAGAAAGAACATCAGAGTTGGTAAAGCTTCACATTTAGGAAATACATGTTAGAAAATAAGATCTGCAACTCAGCATTGTTTATTAGGATATTTACAGTGCTGGACTTACAGGTTTCTTCTGTTTTTGCTTTCGAATTGAGACAAATATAACCTGCAGAATAAATAAAGAACTCCAATAGAACCTGTCTGGCAACATGAAGTAAGCTAAAAGATCTCAAAAAGCAACACATCCTGTTCTAAAGAAATCCAAGAGCAAAATAACGCAGAACAGCATCTAAAGCTCTGCAGGCCTCACTCGCCTCATGTTCAGGTCAGAGGTCATGATTCAACAATAGGAAAGAGACTGGGGGGTGAAAGAGTGGCATCATGGGAGAATTCCAAGACCATAACCTCTGCTGACCTGCTCACATTTCCCAAATAAGACACTGATGACTCTCAAAACTTTTGGGGAAATATTCTGTGTCCTGATGAGAAAAAAGTGGAGCTTTCTGGAAGGTGTGTGTCTCGTTCCATCAGGAGTAAAACTAAATTAACTGTTACAACAGGACCAGATTGTTTTGGACAAGTCTTTTCCTTTAATAAATTAAATTATTTGAAAACCACATTTGTTTAGAGGGATTTAAATGCAAGAATCTCTTCTCTACTGCTACAAATGCAACCTTACAGTACATCAACAATGCCGGACCAAAGCATGACCTATCACCCTCTCCCTTGTCATTTTATATTAGAGGAAAGTGAAGAAGGAGACAAAGGCAACAGAAATGTGAGCTGACATGAACCTGGGGCCATCATTTAGACTAAAACATCTTCTCTTCTTCAATCAACAGGAGAAAAAATCACTACAGCTTATATAATATATGATACCAAAGCTTTACTACATGCAGGACAGATTCTAGGACAGCACCTTCCTTTACACCAAGTCATAAATAGTTGCACGAACTGCAACACCTGAAACTGTGAGGAGTTACACAAGATTATTAACAGCAGCCTCAAAGACAGAACAAAAGCAGGGAAGGAAATGCACATTTGAGATAAAATGTGCAAGAAGTCGTCCTTGGCAGAGCGTCTTCTAACCTTCAGAAAGCACAATGCTTATTAAAAACATCAAAAATGACAAAAAGAAGAAGAAAAAAATCCCCTTTCGTCAAAGTTTTCAAATGTGTTCTCAAAACATGCGTTTGAACACAGCTGCTATCAGCGTCGAGGCCCACACACATGTTCACTTTGATCAATTTTTCATCATGTTAGAGTTAAAGCCTGAACATAACTCCATACATGGCTCCTCATTCAGAGAGGCTGATTAATGATTAACAAGCTGTCCTGCTGAACATGAAGAAACATAAAAGACAGGTGTTCTGACAGCTGTGCTACATGGACGTTTTATTATTTAAAGATAATCAGATCTAAAACGAGGTCTGCGGTTTTTTTAATTGAATAAATTCTGTATTTAGTGTTTGGGTGCAGGTGTGAGAGATTTCAGGTAGAAATATACATTATTATAATCTGCACTGTCCATACTGGCTGATTAAAGATGAAAAGTGTCAAATTGGACCTGGTTGTGACTAACTTCAGGGAAAAGATCTTATTACAAAACAAACAAACAAACAAACTGTTTTTGCATAAAAAAGTGTAGTGTAAGAATTAATAGATTTCATGTTCTAAATATGAATAGAAAAAAATCTTAGAGGAAGCCAAACGATGTTATATGTTGTATTTTATCCAAAAGTGCAATTTTGCTCATTTCTAATCAGAGCTTTTACATTTAAAGGGACGTATGTGTGCAAAAGAAATGCAAAAAAAAAAAAAATCTAATATTTTACTGATGTTGGATATTAAAGTATAACACTTCAAGGAATTTGTTGTTTTTGGCCTGTAGGTGTTATATTTTGCTTCATAATTAAACAAATGACTTAAGAAATGGCTGCTGGGAGATTTGAACATCATAATTTTAGATTCAAGTGGTTTGGACAGTTTTTAATTAGGACCTCTCCCTGAGCGAGTAGCACAATCATCTTGATATTTTTTAGTTATCTCTATGGCAGTAAACTGAAGCAGTTACACAACATTGTCGTCACTAGAGAGCACATTTTCCTAACATTAGTAGACAGTCTGACTCCAAGCAGAGTTCCTCTGACAGTGTGACCTTAACTAGTAAGAACATTGATGAACGTGACACTCTAGATCTAAATAGAATTTAAATACAGCAAATAAAAGACTGTAAATATATATATGTATATAAATATATATTTCTTAAGACTTGTCTGTAATATGATAAAGTGATCATGAGCATCCTCCTCCTTCAGCTCCACACACAAGTAAAAAAAAAAAAAGCATATTTTGTGTAAAATAAATTGATTGTAACCTGATTAATGGATGACGCCTGCAACAGGTCTGAAACAATGTGTGCACTTCAAGCTTTATAAATGTCAGGTGTACCACAAGGCTCAGTTTTAGCACCCACTCTATTTATATTAGTTTAAGGAAAAAATTAATCTGATATGTTTAAAAATCTCCAAATTCCACTTTGGATTTAATGATTTTTCCCTCAGCTTACCATCTCACTGTATTTATTTTATTTTCTCCCTTTTTAAGCAGAAAAAACATCAGAAAATCTGTTCTAAACCTTTGACCTCATTAGGCTAGATAGCTGAACAACACTCACAGCTCAGCTCTGAGTAATGGGATGTGCGTGAGTGGAATTATTTAACTATTATATGGAACTTTATGAGACTTATTTCCCAAACAGCTGCTCTGATGTTGTGTGGTGACAGTGAACTAAGAGGCTTAAAGCAGCAATGTGGAGTTTTTCTCTGAGACCTGACTGTCACACTGTGCTTATGAAACACGTCGCTCAACACGCTCGTCACTCAACAGGGAGCTGCAGGTAGCAGAACCCGGAAATGAAGAGACACTCGGTCCAGAATGGAATTCTTGACCAAAGTAAACGTGTATCCTTGGCAAGCCTTGCCATTCTGTGAGGAGAAATATTTAAAAATAAAAATAAATCTCTCAGTAGCCGGGGAATGGATAACTTTAGTAGAAATTAGCTCTGACTTCTTCATGACGGCTGAGGCTGTAAACAGGAAAACATTGAGCGTCCTGTGCGAGCGCGGCCCCCACCTCTACAGGTTTGCTCAAAGCGCATGCACATTGACAGAAGACAACTAGGACATTTTAATCCTATTGGCTGAAAAAGTTCGTCGGTCAGAGAGACTTCAGAGGGGTCTATAGGAGGAAGTCTTCAGAGGAATAACAGATGTGTATCTCTACCCATAGATCAAAGTTTAGAACTGAAATATCATTTGAAACATTTAAAAACTTTGATACATAGAAAAATGATCCACATATCAGCTTTAAGTTGTGTGTTTTTGACCAGAGTTCAGAGCTAGACCTGTTCTTAATGTTTTTACATGTTGATGCAAATAATTTGTATCATCTTCATTTACATCCACAAACTGTAATGACTAAAACCTTCGTCTACATCCTGAACAAAATGATGTTTTTATGCACTGCAGTCTAGCATACAGTATTTTGGATACTGCAGAGGAGTGAGTGTGTGTTGGTGTGTTCTGCTTTCAGTCCAGGAGGCAGGAAAACACATCACACCTTAGGGAAGAAACACCTGATTTGTGCCCCAGCAAAGGAGCTGTTCTGACAATCCATCTGTTGTTTTCCTGCATCTGATTTCCAGTTACACAGTTAGCCCCCCCCCCCCCCCCCCCCCCCCCCCCCCCCCCCCCCCCCC
>SSNR01000058.1:2615078-2695437 GCA_006937965.1 Callopanchax toddi | reverse complement strand
CCCCCCCCCCCCCCCCCCCCCCACACACACACACACACACACACACACAAACCCATCTTGGAGTCTTGTTTTACAAGATGCACCTGTTTATTCACACAGCAACTAAAAAAATCTGTCAAAAAACAACAACAACAAAATACCATCTTTCATACCTGCATGTAGATGTGTCTGTCAGTAAATACATCATTTATGTTGCTCAAAGAATCCCAGAAAATATACAACAAACGTAATACAAGTTACTTTGATCAAATTTAACTTAACTACAAGTTATTACAACAAAATCTTCTAAAGTAAAAGTAAAAACTTTAACCTGAGGGTGTCATAAAGGGACATTTAAGTCATTTAAGTGTCGTTCTATCAGTTATTCATCCCTCAGTAAGGACCTCATTCACCGACCATCGGTGACATCACTCATAGCAAGCGGAGTCGACTCGAATATGCCAGGATGCCAGTCCAGCCATGGTCTGAGGGCTGCAGTATCAGTTTTTTAAGCACGCCCCTTCTACGTAAAAGAATGTCCCAACTGTCAAAAAGAAGACTAGTTCTGCTGCTCAGTGTCCTCCTGGAAAAGCTTTTTTTCCCTGCTTTACATTTTCTTTATTGTATAAAAGCTGGGTCTTCCTGTGCCCCTTACTACGTCTGCCATGACAACATGAACTCAATATTATGAACACTTTTGTACAGCAGATGTAGACTGAGACACTTGGGTCATCTTGGTTTGTCTACCTCAGTTGCTGGTTTAAAGACTTGCATGGTGCATCAAATTCAAACTCTCAAATCAGTTCTTACACACAAAAAGTACAGATGAACAAAAACCTGCATCAGTCCCGCCTTAAACAGTAATGTAGACAATGCCTTTGAGCTCAGGTCAGAGGAAAACTTGGGTCAATGCACTGCTTGTCCTGCATAAAGAATACGATCTATCTGAATATTGTTCTTCTGGCCTCGTGTCTTCTAGAACCATGCTGTAGGGTTGATAGAAGCTCATTTCTTATTATAGAAGAACCTCTTCTCCACATTCCTAGAGGCTGACTGAAAGTGCTGACCTGTGTCCATTAGTGATCCATCCACGAGCTCACCCGTCTGCTCCATCATCTATTTTGTCCATGAAGACTTCAGAAAACCACGTCTCAGGGTGTTTTGACCTTTAAACCAGTGAATCTTATTAAAACCCCTCTGGTGTAGTTTGGGTTTTACTTTATGCTTTCCTTCTTTGTGTGTGTGTTTTTCCCAATTCTTACTATTTTAAAATAAAAGACCCAGGGTTTATTAAAAGTATGCATATTATTCTTTATGTCTCATGGCAGAGGTTTAAACTAAAGCCATGGTAGTTAAAAAAAATGATAAAGTTGTAGCCTTTAGGTGAAATCTTGAAAATGAAAATCTGAGCAACCTCATGTGAAACCACAAGAACAGGTAATCTATTAGTACTGCAGACTGTTGTTACAGTTACAAAACATAACAATGGACACCAAACCAGCATTTAAGGTTATAGCCTTAATGTACAGTACAACAATGACTCCCAAATACCTTTAACATGTCTGCCAGGTACAGAGAAGGCCTCAAAAAGGTCACCATTATACCACATGTTACATTTGAGTCGTGATAATAACAGGTCTCCTAGACTGGCTTATTGCTATGTCAAAACTCTTGCTATCATCGCCTGTTGCTTCAGCATTTCTGAGAATGCTAACCAGGGTTAGCCAAATGAAAAAGTGGAGATTGTTTCTCCAGCACCTGCTGTCTATATCTCAACTGACTGAAAAGCTTGACTTCAATCATTTCAGTTTAAACAAACAGCATCAAAGTTATGATCCTGGACGAGCCCCCACCTGGCTCAAACACTGAAAGCCAACAGACTAGTCTTTAAGTTTATGACTGGAATGTTTATAGTAGAATTAGTTGAGTTTAAAAAAAGAAAGAAAAAACTAACGCCATAAGGTGCTGTTGGAGCTAGTTTACATCAATGAAGATTATGCCTTAAACCATAATATAGGTGTGTTTTATCCAAACCGAAATGCATTTTTAATTAAAACCACCTCATAAAGACAAATATAACTTTCCTAATGATGATTACATTTAATCTGCACTGGAGTTGATGCAGTTTCGAGGTTGTTCAAGTCAGTATAGTTATCTGCATTGTTGCAGTTGTGCATAAAGTGTGTAGAACAGTGGCACAGCTTGGTAGAACACCTGAATAAGAAGACAGCAAAAAACAAATGCTAAAAATTGTGTATGCACAGGAAAACTTTCATCCTGCTGGTAAATAAAGAAACTTCACTCGCTGTGCACCTAATAATACTCCGGGTCCAACTTTGGACCTAATTAGAGTGTCTCTGGCTGTCTCGCCACACTATCACCGCGCTCAATTTTCTTTCTCTCTATTTCCCAAAGGGGTGAGAAGAGAGGAGAGAAAGAATGTGATACCCCACCTGCTGAGGTACATCACACAGGGATGGAAAATGTAATTTCTAAACCATCTGTGACCAGAATACAAGACAAAAACACTAAAATACTTGCTTAAATTTTGATGAGGAAATAGATTTAACAAAATGACAGAGACAGGATGTGTGTGTGTGGAAAATACAAAGTAGTCCTTACTCAACAGTACGTTTGTGTGAGCGTCTCAAAAGCTTCTCGTGTGATTTTTTGCATATCACTTTCTCTAAGGCAAGCTGTCATCCTAGTTCCCATTTTACATCACATTCAGCGAGTGTTTGAAACCTCCTGACAGCTTGAATTCAGATTTATCCATCGCTTTACTCCACAGCTCAAGTAACCTTTAAGACTAAACGAGTGCCGCGACCCTGCGTGTAAAATTACATCTCAGTCCTCGTCCTTTAATTACAGTCATTATCCTCCATGTGGATCTGTTCAGGCATTTATTCTATTGTCATGCCACACAGTTAACGTGTGTAATTTCTCAGCACGATGAACAGCAGGATGTTATTTGTAGCTGCGATAGGAAAATAAATGTAATACTAAGATTATTCATTACAAGTTGATGAGGAAAAACTTTGAACTGCATTTTTTAAAATCTGTATCATCACCCTATATCTTCAAATTAATATTAATTTAACAATCTGATTCCATTTCAGATTGTTTACAATGTTTTATATAAACATTGCTGTAGTAAATACATTACGGTAATATGTAATAGTTGTGTGGGGTAAGAATCTATATATACGGTACTTTCTCTTTTTAAAATGGTTACATTTATTTATGATGTCATTTTGTATTTTTGTAGCTATTTTTTAGAGGCGTCATGTCATGTTTAGTGTTATTCTGAAGGTAAAGCCCAGGTTTCATGTGTTAATTATTTCAGCTTATAATTTAGAGTGTAGTTAGGAATTCTGTCTAAAGCTTCCTGTGACAGTGGAGTCTCCATATATCCTATGAAAACATTTAAAAACTAGTCTTTAGGAGCCTCCTGACTATAGGTTTTTGAAGGCTTCTCTTATCTTTAACTACATTCAAAGTATTATAACAAAAATTGAAGAAAAATGCAACTAACTGTACCCAGAAAGGAGGGCTAACAACCGTCAGCTGTAGCTAACAAAATTTTACTGCACATAATTGAAATGTTTTTCACTAAATTATAAGGATTTTCATCATTTTGAGATGTTTTTGAGTAAAACAGTAGTTATAAATTAGTCTTACCAGTTAGCTACTTAGCCTTATTTTTAGAGAAGCAGCTAAACATTTAGCTAATAGCTAGTCCTAGCCTAGCCAAGACAAAAGTGGATTTCTGCCATTTTAAATGACTCCAATCTCCTAAATTTTAAAACTGTTCATGTATTCTTATATCATGAACTTTTATAGCAATGTTAGTTTTAAATTACTTGTTTATTTACATGTAATTGTGTTCCAAATCACTAAAATCAGCTAAATGCAGCAGTGCATCTAGGAATTAAGTCCCTCGGGAATTTCTTGATATTTCTTCCAAAAAACTAGTATAAAATTGACTGTAAAGTTTGTTGTCATAAACAGCTGTGAGGTTTTGGAATATTGGAGCTTGAGATGCACTTCAGGCTTGGTTGCACTCTGATTAGCTTTAGGACATAAACTCTATTAACGCTGTTCGAGTAGCTGTAAGAAAGAGAATATTTAAATTTTTTATACAGAGACACTTGAAAATGACTTAAAAATCGATATACTTTTTGAAACTGGTTAAAAAATATTCTGAATTCATAATTGCTGGGAATTTCCATCCTTATTTTGGTCATTTCTAGCAGGTTTTGATTTTAAAGCCAGTACTGATCTATTACCAGCTTCTTTGTAAAGTAGTTCTCATGGGATGTGAGCGACAGAAGAATTCTCAGGACTTTTTTGCTACACGTCTAATATCAAATAATATTGGTCCATGGTATTGGATTGGACAGCAAGCCTTTTACTAAACTGAGATCATAATCATGCAAGTTATTTTTCTTCAAACATGTTTTAATTACATACATGATGATATAAATATACAAGACTGTATAGATACTATGAAGTTAACATGTAAAATCTGTAAAAGGTTCAGAGGTATTAGAAACACTCAAACAGACCTCACAGCACATTATGTTCCAGCAAAAATATTCATAACACATCCAGCAGCTGACGAATACATTTTTTGACTATCATTTTCTTATTTTCGAAACACTGTTTTCACTAAAGATGGAGGCTATAAACTTTATTTTTCTACAGTGAATTTTCTTTGGGCATCGATCTGAAGAATTAGCATGAGATCATAGTGTGGAGGCACATCTCACTCTTCTATTATTATACTGTTTTATTATCTTAATTGGCTCTGAAATATTACCTCAGCCGTATGCTGCTTTTATCATTCCCGATTTATTTTTTTGCTCCCTTCATCCTCCCAGTCGCTTCACCTCCACCTGATCCCCAATTTCTTCTTCCTCTTTTTCACAATTTCTTTGTACTGCTGCCTCTTTCCCCATTTATTATTTCTGTCTCTTAGATCTTCTTTCCTCTTTAATGTCTTTTATCAATCATCTGTTTTCAGTTGTCTCTTTTCTTTCATTCTCCCTCCATGACGGCTTTTCTGCAGGATCCCAAAAGCCTGCTTAGTGAGAGGATGTCCCTCCTGTTCTGACTGAGGACGATGTCTCAGAAGACATCCTGCAGGGTTTGCCAACAGCACCTGTTGTTTCAGGTGGATGTGGTTTGGAATTAAGATGGAAAACAAACTTGACAAAAATGAAGAAACTGGACTCGAATGGCTGATAAACAAGCAATTAATGAGCTAAATGGATGCACACATGCTTTAAAATTGCTATTTGCAAATATGAAGTGTAATTCTGTAATATTAAGGTAGAAATTTCACATGACTTTTAAAAATATATATTAAACAAGGTCAATACTTAAAGATAATCATTTCAGGAATATGACCTCCTTAAAAATGAACTTATCACGTCAAACATTTGTTCCTCTAGTCTACATGCGGTTTGTGAAATCTTTTCATAAGCTAATTAGCAGAGGTAACTGTATTTTTCTTTATTTGATACCGAGGAGCATGAAGTGTTTCATATGAGACAACTGCATCATTTATTGTTTCAGCAAAAGCAAATGTTATTCTCACGATGAAAACTTCTACAGTCTGCTCTACCATCTGCTCCTTTCTTTATGTAAACTCCCACTGTTCTGGTTCATCAGAGAATCCTCTTTTAAAGGAGGAAGGCCTTTATAGATTTTTTTAATACGCATTTAAAAGCACACCTGTACCTCTTAAAATTAAGAATATTAGGAAACTTTATCTTCCCCCCCAAAGAGGCTTAAAAGTTGAGTTTGCCCCGTGGCTTTAGCTGTCAGGGAGCCAGTTACTCTGTCGCCGTTCAATAGTCCAGACCCTTCTTATTAAAGCAGCACAAAAGACTAATTATTTCTGCAGTGCTTTGATTTACATGCAATTAAAGTTTCATGTGAACCCAGATAAAGCAGGAGGAGGAGGAGGAGAGGAAAGCTAGGGAGCTGTAAGGAGAGGAGAGGTGATGCTGGATGAAGGGGAGAGGAGATTAAAGAAGACAGTGGTGGAGAAGGAAGCTGAGTCAAACAGCAAAATGGAGCAAAAAGAAGAACTTGGTGACAGGGAGAGGTTGTGATAGGAGAAGGAGAGTAGAGGTGGGGGTGATGCAAGCCATCATTTGGCAGGAGAAGTGATGACACAGCACATCCATCTCAGTGGCAGGTTGCCTGCTGTTGCTCCTTTACCGAGGACGGAGGAGAGATCTGCACCACAGTGTGCAAATCAAACACAACGCTCATTTTATGTTGCAACTCAACAACAACAAAAATCTAACTCAAGTCTGTAGATAACCATAGGAATCTTCTGTATTATATCTTATACATTTATAACAGAATAAAATTACAGCAATATTTTGTTTAGGGTGAATTATGTGATCAGTTGTTCCAGCTACTATCAGATTTATGTGTTTACTCATTTATGTTTCTTTTTGTCCAACTTGTTGTATAATAAAAAACAAATATCTGCTTGATTACTTTACATTTGAAATCATCCTTATTCATCTTTTACCTAAAAGCAGCTCTTCAGCTGTGACTCGTTTCCTCAGATGCTGATTTTTGTTATGTAACTCTACGGTTTGTAGATCAGTAATCGTAGCCTGGAGCCTCCTGATATTTCCATTTGAAGGAGCTGCTTCGTAAGGAGGTAATGTGATGGATGTGGCGTGACAGGGAACAAACCAGTCCAGTACGATGTAAAGAAACCAGAACCGTAGAGTGAGAGCTATAAAAGCTGTAGCATCACTGAGTCAAGTCACTGACTCAGTAAATTCTACAATCACAAAACACACAATAGGCATCTATATAGTCATTATGTTATCATTGACACGTCAGCCACACACACATGCTTTCCTGGTGAGCTGCATGCAAAGTCGTAAATAACGCCTAGAAAATAACAAGAAGAGGGAATGAACGCTGTGAAAGAGAGGGCATGATAATAATAGAAGCAATAAAAGGAGACCCCTTTTCCCAGCTGTGATCTTTTGCTTCAGTAACAGCAGAGTGTGTGTGTGTGTGTGTGTGTGTGTGTGTGTGTGTGTGTGTGTGTGTCTGTTTGGAAAAGATTGTTTTGTGTGTGCTCCCACTTGGCTCTCAAGTGAGTTTAAATGAGTCACATCATCTTAATAATCACCCACTTAACCAAATTCCTTCACTGTAATATCAGTACTGTCCCACACACACACACACACACACACACACACACACACACACACACACACACACACACACACACACACACACACACACACACACACACACACACACACACACACACACTAAAATCAGTTTAATTAAAGGCTTTTCTTGTTGGAATCATTTCATGTAAAATTTTTGAACTAAGATCATCTTATGTTAAGAAGTCATGGTGTTGCAGTCGTTTTTCAGCCTTTCAGGTACTAACAGCTGAAATTTGATCCTCATATCTGTAAAATGCATTGAATTACAGTCATGCTTGTGTTGGCTGATGTCAGATAGCAGTGAAGGCCATCTTTAGATGGATACTATGCAGTTTTAGCTTGTTTTAAGCACCCCCTAGTGTCTGTTTTAAATCACTTTTGTAAAAAAGTTAGCATTGTCTTTGCTCAGAAACACCTAAATCTAACTGTTGAAATGTCTCCTTGTTCTTTATTGCTTTCTACTAGCAGGTCAACGAAATCAGCTGTGTTCAAGCAGAGAGAGATTTAAAAAGGCAGGAATCATGAGCTAAAAACAGCGGCGCCAGCATATTGGCTAGACACATTGGGTTAGCCTAACCCTCGCGAGATACGTGACTTTGTGAGACTTCAGGTCACCAGACCAGATACTCAGAAGTTGCAAACGCAGTATCCTGAACACAAGCAGCAGATGGGGCCGAGTGACTTTTCATTAACCTTGTAGGGTCATATTAGCACATACTGGCTCAAGAAAAATATTATAATGCTAACAGTCAAACTGGGTTTACTCCTAAAGATTTTAGCAAATATGTCACACAATGTGTAGCATCTAGAGTACAACTACTACTAGCCTAATACCTGTTAAATTGACTCATTTGTAGCTATTTGTGTGTTGGCTAATGTCAGTTAGCTGTGGTGGCCATCTTGAATTGAATTGACCCCAAAGGTTTATCAGTTGTAGATAAAAACCATCCAATACTTTGAGAGTTTTATTTAAAATAAGTCCAGTGATTCAAGAGATTTTTAGTTGAAATTACAAAAAACCCCAAAACAAATCAAAAACTTTTAAACCAACTTTTCACCTTTCACAGACAAGTCATCGAAATAACATCAAATATCATCATTGTCTCAGCTAAGCTAGGGGATAAAACTCAGAAACTTAAACAGATGCGCCACCAGGACCACTTTCCTCCTCCTATAATGATCAAACTAAACACTGACTCCAGGATAAAAGTGAAATCCTTCTCTGTCTGACAGCGTGAACGACAGCCGTGTGTCATCTAGCTTTTTCTTTGAGTGAAAGGATCCAGCTGGCTCGGTTGTCAATCCATTTAAAGCACCTTCCCAATAGATGTACAGCTGGAGGCGCTCCAGGGAACACACTCACACACACACACACACACATACTTCCCCCATTACACAATATACTCAGCACTCAATGAGCTACTCACATATCAGTTTGCACACAATTATACCACTTTACTTTTGACTACTCTCTCTCTAAACTGAAACACTCTTGGGATTTCTGCAGCTACACACGTCAAACTTCACATTGTTGAATCTGATTTTATTTTATCGTAAGATGTTTGTTATGGATGCGTGTCTCCTTGAAGAAAATTCACTATTTGAATTTTATTTAAACTAAAACCTACATGCATCAAACACACAAAGGTTACCAATTACAAGAAGACATGTGACTCACAAGAGTTCCTCTGGCTCCCGTCTCTAGCACCAGGAGAGGTGGACATCCCAGCAGGATGCAGCTCGTCCTCACAGATAACCAAATAGGATGGAGCAGAAGGCAGAACAACACAAGTAGAGCACGCCACAAACTCCACCGATCACGACAGATCCTGCCCACCGTGCATCCTCACACTGCCTCTCAGTCAGCACACATGCTCCCACAAGGATGCTCCACAAATGTTCACTCGCGCATTCTCCTACAGATCAACATACACACAAACACACACTTGAATGTAGAGCGTCCTCGAGAAGCTGTGGTATCCACAAATCATACACGTGCAACGTACGGATGGATAGAGACTGCACCGGTGTCTGTTCCAGAGTGGGGGGCTGCTGCTGCTGAGGATGAGGAGGGACAGAGAGGAGCGAGGAGACGATTGGAGCATACCACTGGCTGCTGCTGAGGGAGGGAGGGAGGAGGAAAGGAGGAGAGGTGGGGGGGGAAAGGGTGTGCACAAGAAATCAAGAGTAGCTGCAGTTTTTCTGCAACTCATGAATACATTTGGCTCTGACCTTTGAACACATTAATAACGCCTGCTCACTTTCTGCTTTGTTTATGTGGCTCAGAAGCTGGAGGAGCTTTTTATCTCGAAAAACAGGGATAAGCATCTAATAAAGTGGAGTGAAGAAGTCTCAAAAAAGCTGGAGAACCTTTTTTAAAAAGGGTTTTCTTTCTGCTTTTGTCCCATGCACACATAAAAAAGTCCAATTCACACGCACACACACTACATGTGGCTCCACAGCCTGAGGGAGGGACATAATAATCCTCCTCATTAGCATGATGCTGTGAAGAGCAACACCAATCCACCTTGCTTTGTCTCCTCTTACATCTCCTTCCTTCCTCTACTGCACATCAGCAGCGACCTATCCGCAAGCATTTTATTCATTTGAAAAGTGATTCTTGTCTGTATCAAAATTGCACAATCTTAATTAAAAATTAGCCAAAAGAATGCATTTATACAAACAAAATAAATGTTATGACAAAACAACTAAAGCCTTCAAGCTTTGAGCAAAAAACACACAAAATGCAGTCTCTAAATCCACATGAGTTCTTGGGAATAATGAAGAAAGAGAAAGTCAAAAACTTTTCAATGCAGCTGCACAAATGTAGCTGCAGAGAATTTAAAGGGAATTTTATGAGCTCCCTAATTAGGCTGATTATGAGCTGTAGGAGAGGTGAAAAGTGCACTAGCTGGATTTGAGGGTGGGGGTTTAGTAGCATGACATCACACTATATAAGAAGATTCATTATTTAACTGATAATTGCAGGTTTTATTTACAGACTGATGTCTCATTTAAGAATTACTGCTCTAATCAGTACATCGTTTTGTTGCTTAGTAACTACTTTAGTCTGTTAAAGCCCTTAAATGAATCATAAACAATAAAAATACTGCATTCAGGACTGGTGAGTCGTTAATGTTCTGACTTACTAGTAAAGCATATTTAAATAGCTAAAGAGACTAATTCCCAAATACTCCGCAATCTTACCCACTCAGAGGTACTTTGTAACCATAACAACCATATCAATTTCATGTTGTTGGAGGTGCAAACACACCGGTCACGGTCAACAGTCGTGAGTCACAGCATCCTATAAATCTAGTAATCTAGTAAATAAATATTCCTATTTTATGCTTTTTAGCAGTTGCAGGTGAACTCTTTTGTTCACACCTCTTATTATTTGGTGGATTTTCTTGCAAGGCATTGTGGGTAGCATGTGACCTCAGTACATGTCTTGGTATAACCAATATGTGACGATGCCCGTTGTGTACTGGAATGAATAAGTGGGTGGAGAAAAACTCTGTAATGGTACTTCAGAATCGTTTTTATTTATTTATTTACAGAAATACTTGCAGGATAAAGGTTAGGCAGTAATTGAGGAGTACTACAGTACATGAGGGTATTTTACAGCTGAACAGTGTCTAGATTCCCACATATCCTTCAAATAATAGAACATATCAGACGCATTAGGAAATTATGTTCCAGGAGCTTTTACCGTTCATATCCGAAGTCATGTCATCTTTTAAAGTACTACAGCGATACACAACATGAAACATCTGTGCTGAAGCTTTATAAATTACAAAACCATAATAGGTTAAAAGTAGAAATATTTCTGAGCAGAACACTTCCACTCCACTGATAATGTGAAGAGCTGAAGTTAATGATTACAACTGAGTTTGGTATGAAAATGTGTGGGAGTACAGAGAACATGGACCTCTCTGCAGCTAAAACTTGAATATGGAAATGATCCATGCAACACCATGCAAAATGAAAGGAATTAGCTGTAGAAGTGAATGCTAAAAAACACACATATGTTGAGATTTAGATGCAACTATATGCAATGAGTGTGTCCCTCCTGCAGGATAAAAACCAATTAAAACATGAGTCCTGATCCTGATGCAAACAGTAAAGTTTCAGAGCAGCATTTCTGACAAAAGTGTGTCACAGAAAGTCTTTAGATCCATTTTTAATACCTGTTTTTTTATTCAGAGTGACACATTTAGAGGAACCACTCAACAGCCTCATTTGGAAGATGAGGAGATTCTGTAGTTTTCTGTCCAAAAGGCTATTAAAAATAAAAATATATACACAAAAACATATCACAAGATGTATGAATGTTTTGTTTTCTCTTCATTCATTTCCACTCTGTTCTTTAAATTGAATATATACTCAACTATATCACTTTATCTGCTCAAATTGTTTAAAAAAATGCAGTCTTTACTCAACTACTACTAACATCAAGGCTTCCAGTGACAAAAACTAGGCGAAAACTGTCAGCTCACAAATGAAAGCAAAGACAAAAAAAGGCAGTTGCCTTGGAAACAGACAATCTGCATTCTGTTTTATGTAATCTATGGAGAAATATGCCAAACTTTTTCAGGCTGCTCATAAACTTTTCTACTCTTTTCCGACACACAGAAGGGAATGGTGCTGGTCTTCCAGAGCGAGCAAATAGAATAGTTTTCTTTGCCAGTTGTGGCACATTTAACCTACAACTTGCACAAATGTTGGGAAACGATCCTCCTTCATGATCAGGTTTTGATTTGTAAAAATTGTGACTTATGAAGGGAAACAAGAGACAAACAAAAACATTCATGAATAGTTTCATATTTTAATAGTTTATAGGCAAAGTAGCTAAAATGTGTAATAATAACTGGTATCCAAAATAATTCATATTCTGTTGCTCATGTTAATCAAACATATTTTTCACTTACTTCCAATAGGAGGTGGTTTTCCCAAAAGTGTCCTCCCAAATGGAGCTAGAACTTCCTATAAGACACTAAAGATGTGGGGTGATGCTGCATTTACAAAGTTATTAATAAAAGAGACAGGTTTTTCTAATAGGAGCATTTTAACCCTTTAAAGCCTAAAATATATATAATAATTTTAAAAATTAAGGTTTTTAAAACTGAACTATTTATTTCTTAATATTAACACAATTATATATTATTTATATGTCATTATGTAACAACATAACAGTAATAAAGAATAAAAATGTTCCCTTTCCACCTGTAGATCCTCCACCAGAGGGCAGTATACACATAGAGCAGGTTTTTGATGAAAGTACTAATCCTGATAATCCACTTGGCTGCTGATTTGATGCCAATTAGTGACAATAGTCTATAAAGGGTTGTTACCGCCTGGCTGGGGTTAAAACAATTTATTAAAAAATCTGAAAAACTAGAAGTAAACAAATTTAGTCATATTTATAGGTTAATAGATGTCAAAGTCAAGCCAATGCTCCTTTTACAATGAGAGGAGCTGCTTGAAGTGTTTCACAGCAGCTACACAGTGTTTGTGTCACGACTGAGGTGGAAGCACAGCCGGAGGGATTACACCTCCCATCTGTCCTGATGGAGCTGAGGGACGTCACTGAGAGGAACTACAGCTCAGCTTCGTTTATTAAAACCACCCTGACAGAGAAATGCTGCTGGAAACTAAGAACTTGTGATTTCTAGGACAAGAAGAGAGATTCTCCTCAAGGCTGCAGTTTCTCCTATCCCAACATTTCCTGATGACTGTTTTTGACTTTAATGATGAGGTAAACAGGAGTTTAAGGATTCAAGCATATGACTGGGTGCATTTTATTAGGACAATACTTCATAACATACCAACAGTTTAGTTTAAAAGTGACTATTCTAGTTTTTTAAAAGGATTTTTACTTCTCATCCAAGAAGTTTTCACTGTCCAAACTAAAAAGTCAAACTTATTTGTGCACACAGTTAAAGTGCTAACATGAGCTGATCTAAAACTTGTGCTCTTGAATGCATCCATTAACAACATATTCCTAAATGATCAGGATATTGCACAAAACCCAGTTAGATGAATACAATCCCATCTAAATGTTGTCAGCTTTCACCACTGATCACCCTCTTGAGGCACTATTTTTCCTCAGCAGTTGCCTTTCTTCACACGTATCTCCTAACACTCAGTGTGTGTGTAAACCAGCTCTCGTGTCTTCATTTGATGAAGGCCAACTCACATAAAAGTGGAAAATTGTTGCCAGGCAACTCAACACCTCCTGCAGCTCTCTTTATTTCCCTCTTTCCCCTTGTCAGATCACACTTTCTTTGTTATCACCACAGAATAAGATTGAGTTTAAGCTCGCTGAGTATCTTGTTTGTTAAGTCAACCAAAAAGACTTATAGGACATGTAAGGACGGGCTGAGACGTCAGGGGTCAGATCCAAGGGAAAACTAAAGGAGGAGGCTAGAGGAAGTGTAAATGATACGGTTAAATAATCTCACCATTTAAGGGCTTATCAGATGTTTGCTTTTATTTTGGTAATCTACATCTATTGTACATCATGCTTGCTAAATATTTCACTTTAAAACATCACATTTTGAATGCGTGCACAAGGCAAAACACTCAGTTATGTCATCTGAGCCAACAGAACTTTTCTATGTTCATTTGATTTAATGTGGATGGAAAAAAACATCTATGGAGGAAAATATACACATATTATCTAATAGAAACAGTTTTTGTTATTATATAACCACACTGGCTGACTACGAGTACAGTCTTATTTTGAGAAATGGCCTCCAGGATTCTGGGTAAGAAATCCAACACACACACACACACACACACAAATGTTCGGATATTGACTCACACACACACTTTTCAAAGTTGTCACAGCCACAGCGAGTCTGGATTCTACCCATGGGGCCATCTGTTCTCCCATTAGCCAGTTTTAGGAGGCACAAACTCAGAAGTCACTAAAGATGAAAAATGGCTCCCGTGTTCGTCTCCAGCCTTCATCATTAGCGTTAACATTATCCGCTGGGCGTTAGAGAAAAGGAAATGTTCACAATCTGTTTAAGAACGTAAAGAGTTTCACAAGAGGAAGGACTCAACTTCATGATTTAGATGTGAATTGACAAATATTTGGATTTCATTTAACCCAACTCATCTTTTTCTCTTGTTCTTTTTGAAATCCTCTCGTCTTTTATTTGTGCCACCTAACAGGAGCTACAGGCGATAACCTGACCTGCTCCTCCACTCCTGATGTCCCTTTGAATTTCTCCTTTTCTCACAGCAGGGAGCTGCTCTCGATATAAACAATTAAATCTCCAGTCTCTTAGAACTGGTTCTCCTCTCCCTGATGTTGGATTCCTTTAAATGTGGCCCAGCTGTCATGGTGAATGGCTCCTCTCATAATGAATCTTTATGGTGTGGGGATAATAATCCACAGCTCCTCGGTGATGTTGTTTTTTTATTGTGATGTGTGCTTTCACATTAAAAAAGGATAAATTCTTACCTCTTTCTGTTCCTTGATAAGAGCAGATCAGAGAGGAGACCTCCTAATAAATTCTTGAAATAAAAATACCTCATAATAAACAATATACCCAAGATAGAATGAACTGGTAGATCAAACACTGCTTTAATATTTAAATGTCAGAAAATGCTTTTATGTGTTGTGTCTAAATTTACTTCAAACGCCTAATCTGTAGCATTGTGAAAAGCTCATAAAATGATTGTTTTTTTTTTTTTGTCTTCATTGCCGATTAAACCAGGATTAAATAGGATTTACTTTTAAACAACGGTATGTTTGAAACACATAAATGACTAATTGTTCTCTGCTGTGTGTGAAGGAGCCCTCCAGGTCTG
Organism: Callopanchax toddi; assembly: GCA_006937965.1. Taxonomy (NCBI): domain Eukaryota; kingdom Metazoa; phylum Chordata; class Actinopteri; order Cyprinodontiformes; family Nothobranchiidae; genus Callopanchax; species Callopanchax toddi. The sequence continues at coordinate 2,680,414 of SSNR01000058.1, read as the reverse complement.
CTGTAAATTAGAGGAATCCACTAAACAAACGAAACGTGAGAATTAACTCTCAGTAATTACTGCACTTGTTCTGCCTCATGCTTAAGCAGAGAAGAAACCTGTGACCTCTGGAGCTAATCGGTTAGCGCCTGAATCTCTCACTTCTAGTGCTGATATATGATTACATGGCTTACAGTCAAAAAGCAAGTTTAAACATTGAGTTTAGTAGCAACACACTGATGTAAAGCACTGGTGTGTCTCTGAATGTGTGGAATAGAAAGGTTGGTGCAAGAAGAATGTGGCATTCATCAGGAGTTTTAATAAAACTCATAATAAAGCAAACATGCATGAAGACTCATGTGCATCTTCACGTTTAGATAGGAGAGACTTCAGCAGTGAGCACCGTGACAGAGCAAAAAGAAACACTGACTGAAAGTGAGAGAAAAATGTGTCCCTTGAGTTTCCATCAAATAAGACATGGTGTGTTTTATCATTCAGTGAAGTACTGTAACAGTGGACTCCACAGAGAGCATCCTGCAGAGTAAAAACTCCTGCAGGTCTTTTCTCCCGAGTAATAAAAATAAAACCGACTCTTCATTTTTGATGCTCCGAGACCTTTTGGTGATACCTCGTGAGCCTCAGGGTTTTAATTTTAATTGATTTGTTTTGATTTAATTTCAATCTGAGATTAGAGGGAAAAAAATGAGGTTTGGAAGAAAATTTAACCAATGGTTGAAGACAGAAAGACAAAAATTTACTCCACTTTTTAAACCATAAAAGCCCAAACTGTGTGTCACAGAGAAAACAAATGCTTTTTATTAACTGAAGATTAAAATGGAAAAAGAACACTGTCGCCATCTAGTGGTTTGATATAGAACATGAAGTTTTAAAATTTCAAAAACAAAAGGTCTGAGTGCTGCTTTGTTTTCATGATGTTTGTACAGAAATTATCCAGTTTAAAAATGTATTATCTGATCTAAGATAGGGTTACTGTTTGGAAAAACTGCAGGTATAGTTTTCTGACAGCATGTCCAATTTAGGCTGTGAATATAAAGTCAAAATATCAAATCTGTATGAATTAAAGAATGAATTAAAGAATGAATGAATGAATGAATGAATGAATGAATGAATGAATGAATGAATGAATGAATGAAATTAAGAGTGTGTCAAATGAAAACTGAGCTAACAAAAACACATAAACCACTATAAAAGCAACCAATCAATAAACAATTTCTAAAAAACAAATATTACAAAATTAACATTTGAAATATAAAAAACTTTTAATCTTCAAGAATAAAAAAAACTTTAAGCACACGTATTAAAACTGCAAACGTCAAGTACAAAGATCTTAAAAGTGTCAAATCTCAAGACTATGTACGGTAATAAAACTTTTCAAATTTAAAACATTGCAAACTTTAAATCTTCAAATATAAGCAGCAAGTATTAAATCTTTAAAATTTCAGGTGTCAAAACTTTAAACATAAAAATGTCTTTTAAAATCCTTAATGTGTTTATATATATATATATATATATATATATATATATATATATATATATATATATATATATATATATAAAACCAAATTTTTAACATCTTGAAATTCTAATTAAAAAAAAAACTCAAAACTTTGGGCATAAAAAAATATAAAATAAATGTATAACATTTTTAATATTTCGAGTATAAAAAAACCCTGTAAAACGTCCAGTTCAAATACTTGAAAGTTCAAAAACTTTGAAGTACTAAAACTTGAGTTAACAGTAAAAACCTTCAGTTAAAAACATCAATGCTCCTTCCCATTTTCACTTCTCCACATCCTGCTATGAGTATTTCTTCCAGAAGGGGGCAGTGTTTCCTTATTTACAACCTGCCAACCTCAGTAAAACCATCAGTTCCGTTTTCTAATCTCTTTCTCCGTTTATCAACTGCGCAAAGATATTTTAAATATAGTAAAACCAATAATATTTTAGTTGATAGTGAATCTACACTGTAGTAAACATTGTAAGATACCAAAAATACTCTCCACAACGGGTCATAAATATTTAAGCAGGAGCTGATTTACTACTTACCGTACTTACTGATATTCTACCATGTTAAAATAGACCAAGTTTCTCATTCACAGAATTAAACATTTACAAATAGCAGGTTTATAAATCATAAATAAGAGATGGAACAAGGACAATGTTGCTCCAGTGAACTCAGATCATATAAAGAGGGAATCTTCCAGCACAAACAGAAAAATCTCGTTTCCCTGACCCAGAAATATTCTCCTGACTCAGTCGCTGACTCGTCGCAAAAGACTTGATTAAATATTAACTCTGGTGTGCACAGGAACTCAAATCCATACCTAAAGTTTTGAAACTGTTCCAAAAGAAAAAGTTCCTAGTCTGCAAATTACATTCAATGACAATGGCAATAAAAGTTTTTCTGATTCTGATTCAAAGTAAAACCTAGGTCTTTAATTTTAATTCAAATTTGTTTTTTAAATGATAAAAGGCTTATTATGAATTAATTTTCTGCAGGAGTCCCTCACTGATTAAAGGTCAGTGGAGCTGTTCTTACTACAGAAACACAATTATTATTATTACAGCACACAATTGTTTTTGTCTTTCCTTGAAACATTAAAAAAATCTAGCACAAATTACAAAATTGTAAAAAAAAATTAATCTTTAGCTTATAAATGTTATGAATGTAAACAGTTTTGTTCTCACATCTGATCCATTAACTTTATGAGAGTCAAAGATCAACCCCCTCACATCCTTTAAGTATTTTACCAAGTATTTTTCACAGTCTGGAACAACCAGATCTTCATCTTCCTCACAAATTTTTGATACTTACCACCTTTGCAGACTCATACAGTATTAAAAGTATACTTATTTCTTATGATGCATAAAGAGCAGGTTTTCAGTGCTGATTGGTCACTGAATCCACTGAGTTTCTGCTTTTTATTGTTTACAACTTTTCTATTAGTTAATAAGAATCAAAAGATTAGTTGGATATTGAGCAAATCCAACTTTAAAAATGAACTCAATAAGCTATGCACATGAAAAACTAAGCCTTTAAAATACAAAATAATGAAAATTATTATTGTCCACAAAACAGTGCTCTCCAGATTATATGATTACATAAAGGTGAAGATGATTTTGTTTCCAGGGAATCTGACCAAATTGTGTAAAATAGAGAATACACATAAATATTATACCAAAATTACTTTTCAAGCTTTCCGTTTAAAATATGTTTGATGCTTTTAAAAGGGTGTGTCAAACTAAATGAAGGCTCAACAACAACAACAATAAATGCAATATGAGGACAAAGAGGATAAAAGAGGTACAAACGCTTCTTCCTTTATGAAGGAAAAAATCTGTTCACCATTTACTGCATTTTTTCCATCCATCGTTTTATTAGCAGCAGCCCCGTCTTATTTTAATTTGTAGCTAACTGTGCCAAACAACAGTGGCCCATTAAGGAGATGTGTTTTAGGGCTTCAACACAATGTGAGGAGATTGATATGTGGCCTCAGGCTTTGTTTAACTCCACACTGTATATCATCAACCCCAGTGGGCAGCAGTGTTGGCAGCAGCCACAGAGACCAGGCAGAGATCCAGTTCCCAAATGGGCCAGAACAGAACACCAGGAAGTAGCTCCTCTCAAATTTACAAAAAAAAAAAAAAACCCAACAACTCCCATTTCAGAACACATGGAAGTAAAGCATCAAATCACATGATTTCATCTACTTCAAAAATCTTTGGAGGTCAAGACTCCAGAAACAGTGAACAACTTTATCACTTGGCCAACATGTTTCAGCTGACTGACCCCAGACAAGCGGTCAGCTCCGTTTGAGATGATTTATTTTGGTTTATATGGTCGCTGGCATCGACATATAAAGACAGAGCAACCTACTGCTGCCATGTTGTATTTGTGGAGCCAGAATCTGCACTCAGGATGTGAGTCTAAAGGTCACGCACTAAACCAAATAACCAACTACACATATCAGATAAATTAGGGTTTCACTTACAATAGCAAGGGAAAAACTACATGAATAAACAGAAAATGCATGGAAAAAAAATCTGAGGAGTATTTTTATTATTCTAATCAGGATATTCACCCATTATTTTACATGGAGGGGGCAGGACTTAAAACCTATACAGGACCCAGCCACTAGGGGGTGCTTGTTCTGTTGCAGCTTCAACCTCTGGGCTCCAGTTGGATGCTTTTATATACAAGTAATCACTAAAGCACATTACTACTGAGTAAGTTTAAGAATCCTCATCTTTTACTTGGCATTTTTGTCATTTTCCACATATAAACATTGAAGCACAGCCTCTGTATTTCTAAACAAAAAAATAAAAGCTGCAAAAACTTTTTAGTGACTGAAAATTCATTTTAAGGATGTTAGATGGTAAAAACTAAATTTAGCAGCAGCAGTTCAACCAAGTTAATTTGTTGGTCAGTCATAATTGCATTTGGTAAATTTGCACAGTTGATCAGTTCCAAACAATCCTAAAAATGTTGAACCAGTAAACTAGAATAACAATAGAGGAATCCATCAAACTAACTGCTAGTTAGTCTAACAAAAAGGTTTTTTTTTTTTTAATGAAATGTCTTTAAAACACAGAAAGAGAAGTCCATATGCATATACTCCATTTTTAAGATGTGCAAAGAGAAGTAACACATTCTGCACTGGTTTAAGTCAGATAACGTCCTTAAAACAATAAATTGTGTAATGTAACAAAATTAATTTATTCCTCATCACTTATAGTAGGACTGTGTGTTTTATGTGATTGTGTGCCATGTTCTCTTTTGCTCCAGTCGTCGCTGATGCTCATCGAGTCATAAAAGTGTCTCCCTCTGTGTCTCTGGCTCTCTCTTTCTCTCTCTCTGTCCTGGGGCAAAGAAAGCCCTGAATAAGCTTTAATGTGCATCAGCAGCTCGTCGGCTTTGAACTACCTCTCAGACCCTCTTCTTTCAGCACTTCAGATCTCTTATCTTTAATTGATTCTGTGCACCGAAGATGAGTGGAGGAGGACCTACGTGACATACTAAGGGACTGACAGGAGACTTGAGATCAACTTGGGACCTAAAAACCACAGAAATGATGGATAGTGAGTCAGATATGCAGAATGCCTTCACATGAGATTTTAGTCATGTTATACAGTGGGGCAAAAAAGTATTTGGTCAGCCACCGATTGTGCAAGTTCTCCCACTTAAAATGATGGCAGAGGTCAGTAATTTTCATCATAGGTACACTTCAACTGTGAGAGACAGAATGTGAAAAAAAATCCATGAATTCACATGGTAGGATTTTTAAAGAGTTTATTTGTAAATTAGGGTGGAAAATAAGTATTTGGTCAATAACAAAAATTCAACTCAGTACTTTGTAACATAACCTTTGTTGGCAATAACAGAGGTCAAACGATTACTATAGGTCTTTACCAGGTTTGCACACACAGTAGCTGGTATTTTGGCCCATTCCTCCATGCAGATCTTCTCGAGAGCAGTGATGTTTTGGGGCTGTCGCCGAGCAACACGGACTTTCAACTCCCTCCACAGATTTTCTATGGGGTTGAGGTCTGGAGACTGGCTAGGCCACTCCAGGACTTTCAAATGCTTCTTACGGAGCCACTCCTTTGTTGCCCGGGCAGTGTGTTTGGGATCATTGTCATGTTGGAAGACCCAGCCACGTCTCATCTTCAAAGCTCTCACTGATGGAAGGAGGTTTTGGCTCAAAATCTCACGATACATGGCCCCATTCATTCTTTCCTTAACACGGATCAGTCGTCCTGTCCCCTTAGCAGAAAAACAGCCCGAAAGCATGATGTTCCCCCCCCATGCTTCACAGTAGGTATGGTGTTCTTGGGATGCAACTCAGTATTCTTCTTCCTCCAAACACGACGAGTTGAGTTTAGACCAAAAAGTTCTACTTTGGTTTCATCTGACCACATGACATTCTCCCAATCCTCTGCTGTATCATCCATGTGCTCTCTGGCAAACTTCAGACGGGCCTGGACATGCACTGGCTTCAGCAGCGGAACACGTCTGGCACTGCAGGATTTGATTCCCTGCCGTTGTAGTGTGTTACTGATGGTGACCTTTGTTACTTTGGTCCCAGCTCTCTGCAGGTCATTCACCAGGTCCCCCCATGTGGTTCTGGGATTTTTGCTCACCGTTCTCATGATCATTTTGACCCCACGGGATGAGATCTTGCGTGGAGCCCCAGATCGAGGGAGATTATCAGTGGTCTTGTATGTCTTCCATTTTCTGATAATTGCTCCCACAGTTGATTTTTTCACACCAAGCTGCTTGCCTATTGTAGATTCACTCTTCCCAGTCTGGTGCAGGTCTACAATTCTTTTCCTGGTGTCCTTCGAAAGCTCTTTGGTCTTGGCCATAGTGGAGTTTGGAGTCTGACTGTTTGAGGCTGTGGACAGGTGTCTTTTATACAGATAATGAGTTCAAACAGGTGCCATTAATACAGGTAACGAGTGGAGGACAGAAAAGCTTCTTAAAGAAGACGTTACAGGTCTGTGAGAGCCAGAGATTTTCCTTGTTTGAAGTGACCAAATACTTATTTTCCACCCTAATTTACAAATAAATTCTTTAAAAATCCTACCATGTGAATTCATGGATTTTTTTTTCACATTCTGTCTCTCACAGTTGAAGTGTACCTATGATGAAAATTACTGACCTCTGCCATCATTTTAAGTGGGAGAACTTGCACAATCGGTGGCTGACCAAATACTTTTTTGCCCCACTGTATGTACTTTTATCAAAGCCGTTTTTATGCCGAGCTGCTGATTTTGGTTTTCTTTCTGGAAAAGGGAGAGTTCTAATTCAGATCTGTGACTTTCAGGTTTAATTCTAACAGAATCCACTAATTCGAGGATCAAATGATGATTTTATTATTATAAGAAAATGTACTGATGCACAGATTACAGTCAGTTCTTGATAAAGTAGTGATTAGAGGATTCTGACACTGTGCTGATTTGAGAAAAGTAATCATTTAATGATTTGCTTCAGTTTTTTTAGCTTCTGCTGAACCAGTAAATCTCCTAAATAGCAGCTTAACATAACAGAAACACAACATCTGATCCGACTGATGCAAAATTAGACACTAAATTTACCGTAGATGCCATCAGAAATAGTTTTTTGTCCTATTAGTTTTATCAGATTAGAAGAACATTTAAATTCAAACGAAATACTTCACACTGTGGATGTGGTTTAGCAGATCTGACTCCTTATCCTCCCTTCTAACAGGTCTGTTGAGTGAATAGCAAAAAGATTGATTCTGACTAGAGAAGAGGTGGAGATAGACGGGATGTCAGACCATGTGACGCTGACTGATTTCTGTTAGAACTAGAAGATAAACCATCCTGTTACTGGGAGATTCACTTGGTTTTTTTTTCTTACAAAGTTCTGCAAAAGCTGACTCTTGGGATTTATTTTAGATCAGCATTCTTAAAATGTGTCACACTTCACTTGCCTGTTAAAATAATCTCTGTAGTTCGTTCTAAACTCTTATAACCCTGATATCTGCTGCTCTACATAAAATCTTGTGCACAGAGATAAGCAGAGTGACTTTCTCTGCCTTACAGCCCAACTTGACAGATTTTATTCTGATAAATGAATGGTATTTTATTTTAATCTGATTTTTTATATCATGATAGGGACCAAAGCTGTTTTAGGGCCATATATTTTAGCAGATTCAGGGTGATGTTTAAGTTAGGTGCAAACTAAACTCAGTGTTTGTGTTTTTGACCCGTTCTGTCTGCTCTGCTTTGAACTGCAGCGCTCATTCAGCATCTCTACAGCAGAGAACAAACTTTTGTCAGAGAAATCTGACTCAGCTGAGCCAATCAATCTAAACACCTGGTAAAATATTTGCAAGTCAGTTTTGGTGTAACTTAGTACCATGTTGGCAAATGATGGTAGGGTCAAAGCAGAGATGGACTGATGGGATGAGTAGAGCCACTGCTCCTCCTGATCAAAAGGATTCAGCTAAGGACGTTCATCTGATTGTGCTGCAGGAATTATACCAGTATACCCTCTCTGGCCTGGGTATGGGATCCCCCAAGAGGAGCTGGAGTATGACAGGAGGAGGATGTCTAGATTTTCCACTTGGACCGGTTACCAGTGGAAGAAAATAGATGCATTGAAATGACTTTTGGTCAACTGCTGTGAACGGCAATTAGATCACCTGAAATGGATGCAAAGTACAACATGCAAAAGTTTAAAATGACCTTCATGGTTCTGGTCTTCATGCATTTAGCTTTCAGCTCAACAGTGAGTCTCTGGTCTTTATCTAATAGAGATTCATCAAAATCAGGATCAGCTCAATGACAGAACACATCTGGTCGCAATTTGATCTTTAAAGGCACACTATGTAACATTTTCAAAATTTGTAATCTTTTTCTTGAGCCAGTATGTGCTAATATGACCCTTTACACAGGGTTAATGAAAATTAATGAATGAAATTGCAGAATTATATAATTTATAAATAATTTAAATTAATGAAAGAAAATTATTGAAAAGTCACTGAGCCCCTTGTGTCCAGAATACCACGTTTGCAACTTCTGAGTCTCCGGTTCGGTGCCCTGAAGTCTCACAAAGTCACGTATCTCACGAGGATTAGGCTAACCCAATGTGGCTAGCAGTTATGCTAGCTCCAGAGTGTTTTTATTCCTGCATTTTATCCAATCTCTCCCTGCTTGAACACAGCTGATTTCTTTGAACCGCTCCAGTAGAAAGCTATGAAGGCTGAGGAGACATTTCAACAGTTAGATTTAGGTGTTTCTGAGCAAAGACAATGCTAACGTTTTTACAACTGTGATTTAAAACAGACACTAGGGGGTGCTAAAAACAAGCCAAAACTGCATAGCATGCCTTTAAAGTCTAATTTATAAAGACAAGTCATTAAATTAGACTTTTTTCAATATTCATGCGCACATGTTGACATGTTGCTTCCAACATAATTAGATTCAAAATTACATTTAGTACTTGAGAGCAAAAACCACCACAGAAATGCATTTCAGCTAACTTACTTTGAGCTGAAAATGCAAAATGAGTCCCGTGAGGCAGATGTAAACAACCCCCAGACCTCAAAATGACATAAATACAAGCAGGAAAGTAAACATTTAAATGTGAGGATGTGAAATTTGTGGCTGAAATTCTACAGACTTGTAAATATTTGTGCAACTGAGCATAACAATTTACATAAATACAGACTAAATAGTTTTACAAACATATGACCAGTAAACCAGCTGTAATGTTTTCATACAGGAGCACTGGTATAAATGGAACACATTTTAAAGTGACTGTTAATGTTTCTTATTCGGTCACATTGGTAGCTGAACATGTTACAGCAGATTTTAGCTGAATATGCTAATGCCAAAGTGTGTCTCTGTAACAGAGTTCATTTGTAACAAAAATGTACATTTAGTCCGAGTATTTGGAGAATTCTTTTTCAACGTTTCCACAAAACATCCAGAAACATGTTGGCTGCATCAAAGAGTAACAAGCTGTTCACTAAGAGCTGCTTCTGAGCACAATGTGAGACAGTAAGCTCTGTTAATCATCCAAAATAATATTCTAAAATATAAACTGTTGTGGGAAATGATTATCATGGTTTGACTTTTATTTCACAGACTCATTAAAATATATCCACTCTAATCCTTAAAACAGAAAAGAATCCCAAAGCACAAAAGAAGAAAATTATAAAAACTGTGCAACACAGGAAAACTATTTTCAGATAAATATTTAATATAAAAATAAATATAAGAATCTGTTTTTTTAATGCACTAACAACCTAATACATTCACTAAACCCATGCTGGAATTTTACTAATGTCTACTCCTGCAAGTTTTTCTCTCCAATCAACATTTGGGTGGCTTTATTTTCATCTGAATTTAAATTCAGACTCAAGTCAGTGACTTTATAACGTCTAACTACTGTATGAATATCACGGACCTTTTAAATGACAAACTGACTCTAACACCCTATAAACATTTAGCTACTGCGCAGGTCACTGCAGTACACTAAAGTTTTGCTTTTTTAATTAATAAAATCAGTTTTACTCAACAGAAGCATCAGGGTCAAATGTTCTGAGAATTAATTATTAATTGTCAAAAATTGTGCAGCCTCAGATTTTATTAAGGCAGTTTGTATGAACTCCAGAGTGAGGTGAAGAAGTTCATCGTTGCCATAAAACTGAACCTAATTTTTAATATCTTATTTAAACTTCATCTGTGAAGAAGACTTCAGGTTGGCCAAGAAAGTCCAGGAAGCACCAAGACCTTCTAGCTGAGGGAAGGAAGAACTTCACCACTGTTTGTTCAGGTATGGCAGCAGGTGGGTGTGAAGGCTTCTGCAGAACATTGAGGAAAGCAAAGAAGCCACGTCTCTCCAAGGAAAACCTCAGAAACAAACTGAGATTCTGCTATAGTTCCAGTGACTCACTGGACTGCTGAAGACTGAGGTAAAGTCATTTCCTCTGAATCATCTGATTGTTTGGTGCATATCAAGGTGCTCCACAATGATGGAAAATACATTGTTCATCACTAAACTGTTCTTGGATGGTTAAGGAGTTCCTCTTGGAGGATGTTTAGGTACCATTTATTATTCATTGCTGTTCTGAGGCTAAACTGTGGGTGAGTTCGCTCCCTTGGCTGATAAACGATGAACGGTCTCAGGCTGCTTCACTGTTGCATGATACAGGACTGTTATGAGGCTAAAACCAGCACTAAGTGGGTTGAGGAACAAAACAAAATCTTGGGTCCATGTCCAAAAATCCTCCCAGACCTGAGAAATTATGATGACCAAACAAAAAAACTAAACAAATTCTGACAAAACACCCATAATGCAAAAATGAGCTGCCATTTGGCCCAGACGTTGACTAATAAAAGACAGAAGAAGGTCCAACACTATAAATGCACACATCAGCATTTCACATTTATTAAGTGCTTGTAATTAAACTTCAGTAATCATAGAAACATTTGACAAAAATATACACTGACGCAGCAAACTTTGTGAAAACCAACACGTTATTTTAAAAACCTTAGATAAGAGTCCCTAACATATCACACTATGAAGCAAAAATGTCTAAAAAATGTTTTGCCAGAAATATCAGATGACTGCAGCTTATAGTAACATTCATAGCAGCAACACCAAATACTCAGAGAGAGAACTATACATCAGTCACTGCCTCCTCATGACATCAGAACAAAACCAGTGGCAGCAGGATGGAATTCAGACCACCCTTGAGAAAGTCATCTATTATTATAGCCTTTAAGCCCTGTGCTGTAACACACCACCACCTTGGTCTTCAGTGTATGTTCACACACATGCACAGACTAATCCCACAAGGACAATCCACTTCTCACAAGAATCCCAAACAGGCAGAGACGTCACCATCTGCAAACAACACGCATGTGTTTGTGACTGATTAATCTTTTCCATCATTACAGGTGTCCTGCTGGAATCACACGTCATGCTTTTCTTTGTCCTCTGTGGACACACACACACACGTTCCATTTCACCTCAGGAAGTCTAAATCTAAAACAGCTGCCTCTTTAAATGACTCATACACTAACAGGTGAGCAATCCAAACAAGCATAGTGAGCAGCAGATATTTAGAATGTTGCTTCCCTCCATTCGACTGACTAGTTTTACTTGTTGAAATCTAGAGGTTTTTCTCGATCACCTGCAGCAGTCTGATGTCAGAGCACTCTAACAGGAGTACAACTTAATAGATTTTCCAAAAAAAAGCTTTCACTCTATTGGAGTATAACTAAAGTGCTGAGGAGATAAAGTAATTACTGTTTGGCTGGTCTCCATAGACCTCAAAACTCCATGAAGTCTCATCTGTCCTTTGGTACCTGCAGTGTTTGTCCTCTGCTGGGATTTTCAGTCCATCATCATCTTATGCAACAATCTTTGGGCTCAATTCTTCCAGCAAAGTTCATAAACACATTTGTTTATCTGTAAAAATGACTCAGAAAAACAAGAAACCCAGTGTTCTGCACTTCTATTCAAGAGGAAAATGATCTCTCAGTCCGGCAAGAAAGGGTGTCTGGTTGTCGATATTTTCTGCAGTCAAGTTATAAATATATAAAAAGTACATCTTAAACAGAACAGCAATGACTAACCTAAGAGGTTGACTAGATGCCAATAATATAATAATCTTTATCTTTATTATAGAGCCTTACACACCCACAGTGACCAAAGAACTGTAATAAAATATGACCAAAAAGACACAAACAACTATGATAAAACAAATAAACAAAAAAAGGAACAGCTAATAAAAGAGAGAAAAATAAAAGTCTTATCTTTCTTTTTAACTTTAAATTATCCAGAAGGTTATTTAGTTACTAACAAGTCTCCTGAGTTTGGCTCGCCTCCATCATTTATGATGTTTTTGTTGTCAGAACATGTGAATGAGGCCAACATGTAGTGAATCAGTCTCTCATGAACAACCGGTTCCCCTCTGCATCACCTGCTGCTAAAAGGTGAAAGGTCAGCAATTCTGTTTCTGTGTGGTTGTTTGTTTGTTAGCAAAAAAACGACTGTTATTGTTGTTGAGCCACAATTTGATGTGGGAGTAGTTGATGAGTTATTTACAATATACTTCATGAAATACAGCATAACAGTATGTGTTATACAAACAGAACGTCATCATTTCCCATGATATTCGTTTAAAACGTGTGCTTTAAAAGGTGACCGCATACATTCCTGCTTGATTATGATTACAGGTCTCCCTTGAGATAAGCTCAATGACTAAATAAGGGCTAAAAATACCTATTTATAACCTAAGTTAACCCTTTAACTTCCACACCAAAATAAAAGCCTTACATATTTAGTTATCTGTTGGGGTAACAGCATTATCATAAGTTGAACAAGCTGATAAAGAAGGACAAAGGAGGACGCTTCATGAAATGAAGAACATGATGGACAACCCTGAGCATCCTCTTCACAAGACAGTAACTCAACAACAGAGTGTCTTCAGTCAGAAGCTTCTTCAGATCTGCTGAAACACACAAGATCCTTCCTGCCCACAGCTAAGACTATAATGATCCTTTGACGAGAACTAAATAAGTTACTGAAAAATCAAATTTTCTTCTGGGATTAATGAAGCATTTTTCATTTAATTTTTTATATTATCCATCCAGATTTTTAACCACTTCTTCCAGCTGGTGACTATCTCAAGCAGTCACAGGGTGAGCGGTGCATGGGGGACACCCTGGACAGGTCACCAGTCCATCACAGGGACACAATTAACCCAACATGCATGTTTTTGGTCCATAGGAAGAAAGGCACTCATGCATGAGGAGGATGAAACCCCATGCAGAAAGGATGCAGCTGGGAATCAAACCTGCAACTGTTTTTCTGCAAGGCAAGTGATACCAACTGCATCAACATGCAGCCATATTTCATATTATTAAAAAAATTAATGTAAAATAATTATATTATGGTAATTTTAATGTAAGCTAATAATCTTTAGATGTTTATTTTAAAATCTTCATTTTTTTTAGAATTGTTCTAATAGTTTTTTTTTTTTTCCAGTTAAGTTCAGCACATGATTCAAATAAATATACGGGGTAAAATTGCTCTACAAAGCAGTTGATCTGCCAGTTAAATGGTTAAACCTAAAGCTGGAATTAAGTGCACAGAAAAAAGTTTCATCACAACTTTTTGGATGAAAATTGATCATAATCTACAAAATCAGTGACTCCTCTTGTCAGGTCTCCATGCTCCAATGACCAACATCTTCAATGCAAATTAATGCACTACATTTTTCACAAACTGCTTAAACTGCAAAGTCTTGCATTCAGAATTTTAAAAATTGAAAAAAACATCTGAAATATGTCTCTACCTTCACACAACCATGTTCTGAGAATCACCACTCTCTTTCTCTCAAATCACAGTCATGTTATGTAACAAATAGCCAGGCTGTGAGCATGCATGTGGAAAATAATGGTTGTCTACAGGCTTGCATAGATTCACTATATAAACTCTGATTTGAAAAGCAGTAATAAAATACATAATTGATTTAAAATATGCTCAGCTGAAGCCTCAATGTTAAAATGCTCTGAGGATCTTGTTGCTTTACTCATTTAAGATTTAAAAATGCAGATACTTAAGTAAATCTTTGATGATCTTTTGCAAGCAAATAATACTAAAATCATTTTAAAAATGCATTTAGGGTTTGATGAATCATATCAATTTATAAGCTTTTTTTAATCTTCTGATCTAAAACAAATTATTTATCTCATTTTACCACAATTTAGCAGATAAATGTAAATATGCTTATTTATTCAACAATTAGGGTAAAACCACAATGCAATGAAAACATTTTACATGAAGACTTGACGTATTATTAGAACTCCGCCTCCCAGCAGCCATGAGTAAAATGTTCTGATACAGAAAATCAGAAAAATAAACTTTTGCACTGCAGCACTGTCACCAAAAATAGCATTTTAATTGGTTGTCTGCAGTAATTTGAATCTCTATGCTGTATTCAACACAGACGTCATGCAAAAGCAATTTCACTGACGATTCAATGAAAACTAGGTCATTCTAATCAGCAGTCACACAAACTAAGATAAGATGATTAGGAATAAGTGTGCAATCTATCATGAAGGGTACAAGATGTCAGGTCTGTCACTTCAAAAGAAACCAAACCGGTAACAAAAAAAAAGTCAGTCAATTTGGCTTCGAGAGATCCAGACTCCCTCTGCCAGCTCTTTAGTTCTCTCTGATAACCTCCATTCTGCTCTGTAGCGTAAATCACCCCCTTCCTCTCCTGAATCTACCAGCTCAATTCTCAGGAAAGTATCTCTCTCCAGGATCATTGAAGCCAGGACCAAATCTGTAGCTTGTCTCGCCCTCGGTAATCTGGGCGACGAATGAGAAATTCCTTGACGAGGGGGTGGGGCACGTTTAACCCCTCTGCTGACATCGTTTTCTTTTTGTTTCAACAACGAGGCATCTTTATCATCTGAGGTAGATGAATACGAAGAGCTCTCATTGGTCGAGTCAGAGCTGAGGGATGATTGTGTGTCCTCTGATTGGTTGAGGTCCACCTGGTAGGTTAATTTCCTGTTGGCTTGTCTGCTGATGGACAGCCATCGGAGGGAAATGCAACGCGTCATTGCCAGCCATAACTCTTGAGGTCTGAGTAAACTCAACCTTGGCCTATTTGTGCCATGAATTATGTTTTTGTCCACTTGTGTTGCTGCTTCCAACTCCTCTATGACTGAGACTCCAGTTAAGTTCTTTGGTTCTTCTTCTTTGCTCTCATTCTTTAAATGTAGCTGTTGGTCTTCACTGAAGCTGAAAGACCCACTGAACCTTTGACTCCTCTTCATTTCACATTCTGCCTCAACATCTGAAGCTGAAAATGAATCCTCATCAGACAAACAGGATGCTGAGAGCTGGTCGTCTGAATCCGATGACCATGGTTGTTGATTCTCTTCAGATTCAGAGGAACAGCTTGCCCTTTGGCCTCTTCTCATACTTAAAAAATGACTCTTTTCCTTGATCTGTCAGCTGTTCAGTGCGGTTCTTCTTCTCCTCCCGAAAAATTAAAAACAAAAACGTAACCAAGGTTATCACAACAACAACCGCAGCTCTGCTAACATGGCGCTTCCTGACGTAGTCTCCGCTTCAAGAGGCACAGCTTTGGAGTTAGAGTTGATGTCATGGATGCACACACACACACGCACACACACACACGCACACACACACACACAACGACCCCTGCATGGCTATGTGTTCACACTCCAGTTGAGTGAGCAGTGACTTGCCTCAAAGGGAAATGATGCCACATTGCATGATGTCATAACTCGCTGCAAACGATCTGTGTTTGTGCAAGAACCCAGATGGCAAAAAAGAAAAGAACAGAAACAAAACAGAACTAAAGGTTTATAATCTAGTCTGTTTGAGTTGCTCTTGTTCTGACATGCATTTCAAAACTGTTGTATGCATTTTATATATAACAAATAAGGTCCTTGTCTTTTGTAATTATGGTTCTTGAAGTGAAAGATGTTAACACTTTAAACTGCACAAATGGAAATTTCTCCTTTAAGGCATTAAATGGTTGTGTTCTCCAAAACTCTGCAGCCAATGTTTAGTATTTTCTTTTTAGCCAAATTGTTTGCATGCATGTGTCTTTTGGAAACAAATGAAACATCTGCATGTTAGTTCAAAGAACAGTGGAATATATACAGGGCTGCACATAGGCGGTGTGCAGGTGTGCCAACATAATGTGTGTGTTCTTTCTGCCACTACGCTCCCTTGTGCACCAGTGTTACGATGCGTTATCAATCGTGCAGCCCGTGATCACACACTGACAAGCTGCACAACTTTTGCCTTCACTTCTTGTTGTTTTATTTTTTAAATGTTTTAAATGCTTTTACTGTTTTTTGCTAATTGTGTCTGGGATTGTGTTTCATGTTCACCTGTCTGCAAGATGAATTTCCCTACGGGGACTTCTATAATAAAGTGAGAGTGAAAGTGTTGTGGGGCACTGTGACAATATTTGTAGCCAGTTTGAACCTGAAACTCCAGACTAGTTCAACGTATATTAAATTCAATATTCAATTCAGTATATTAAAGGTATATTATGCAGTTTTGCTTGTTTGGGCTCCCCCTGGTATCCGTTTTAAATCACTACCGTAAAACCGTTAGCATCGTCTTTGCTCAGAAACACCTAAATCTAACTGTTGAAATGTCTCCTCAGCCTTCATTGCTTTCTATAAGAGCGGGTATTTACTCCTTCAAAGAAATCAGCTGCGTTTAAGCAGGAAGAGATCAAATAAAAGCAGGAATCATGAGCTAAAAACACTCCGGCGCTAGCATAACAGCTAGCCACTTTGGGTTAGCCTAACCCTAGCCAGATACGTGACTTTGTGAGACTTCCGGGGAGAATGAGAATTTTCAAATGTGGTATTCTGGATCTAAACGCCAGATGGGGCTAAGTGACTTTTCATTAACCCTGCAAAGGGTCATATTAGCACATACTGGCTCAAGGAAAATGTTTAAAAATATGAAAACATTGCAAAGTATGCCTTTTCGGTGATCTAAAAAGAAAGTGTAAACTTTAAAAATAGGTTTACTGGTTCAAAGGAAGGGCAAAAAGACTTTATTTTAAAAGCAAAAGTTATTTTATTGCATTTGGTTGCAAGCTTTAATTTTAGTATCTTTATTTTTCTCTCTTGGGAGAAATTTTCCTTGGACAGAAGGAATTACATTGCACAAGCCCAGTCCACTCATCCATAACATCACAAAAACCAAATTAAAACCTACATGAATAATAAAAACAACCTTAAAAAGGTCATTTAAAAGGATAGATAAATAAATTAATACCTTTACGAACCCTATTAAGATAAGCCTATTCATCTCACTCCGTATGTTCATTTACAACCTTAATCGATAAGGGAAGAAATGCTTATATCGGTTATGCTTATAAGACCACTCTGTACCTTCACCCTGAGTTCAGTAAAACACAGTGTACAGAACATGAGAAGGGTCCTTTAGAACACAGTCGGCCTGTCTGAGGATGGACTGCTCAAACAGTTGTTGAGGATTTAGAGGAGCTGTCCTACCCTTAAAATTAGACATTATAGAAAGAAAACCTATGAGACATCCTGAAGCTCCATTGTTGCCTCCTAAATATACACATGGTGTTTAAATCAGTAAACAAACAGCTCTGGGCTTTCATCAACTGAGAGTCTGTTAAACCTGGACCAGAGCCCAGCAGGACCTCCATTACTGTACGTGTGAGTCAGGCTGTGTGTGTGTTGTGTGCTCAATAAGTACAGTTCCAGGTCAAAGGTGGATATTAGGTCGACGCTCGTCTTTCTTTGCTTATGGCCGTAGTGGCAGCTCAGACCTCATGTCTCTGCACACGGTCTGCTGTGCTTACATCACCACAGGCAAAAGGACACTGGCCTGTATTGCCTCCATGCTGGCTGATCTTATCACTCACACGCACGCATGCACGCACACACACACACACACACACACACACACACACACACACACATTACACCTGATTAAATCTTCTGGGCTCTTTTATGAGTCTGGATATTTTCTGACACTGACATAATTTGAGTACCTAATATTTATATACCGGTACATTGATTAATTAAGGTTATTCCCAAAAACATAAGATGAAGATAAAACCTTGGAGATATATTATGAAACAATATTTAATTGTTAATGATTTTATTCTTGTTAAATTTTCAACAGCCACTGCTGTTTAGTTGCAATCTGTCCTTTGCTGAATCAAACAAAGCTTACGCTTTTAACAGCTCATGAATTAATTCATATTTAGTACAGTTTTAATGTCATTCACTAAAAATGAACACTCTGTGAAAAACAAGAATAAACATTGGTTTAGACCTGGGATAATAATAATAATAATAATAATAATAATAATAAATTTTATTTCAGGTGCCTTTCTGTCACTCAAGGTCACCGCACAATACAAGTTGACAATAAAACACAATAAAACTAACGAGTTAAAAACATCGAACATAGAAACACACCGTAAAAGAATAAGACCATCAAGTTAAAAACAATCAGTAAAAGACCACCATAAATCTCACACTGAGTAGGCGACTTTAAATAGATGTGTTTTAAGCCTAGTTTTAAAAAGTGAGAGAGAAGTAATGTTTCTAAGGTCAGCTGGGAGAGAGTTCCAGAGTGATGGGGCAGATCTGCTGAAGGCTCGTTTTCCCATTGTGGTGAGTCTAGCTGGAGGAATGTGCAGATTTAGAGACACTGAGGAGCGGAGGGATCGAGAAGGTACAGAAACATGGATGAGTTGGGAGATGTAGGAAGGAGTGAGGTTATGCAGAGCCTTGAATGTGAGAAGAAGCAGTTTATAAATTATCCTAAATTTTATCGGCAGCCAATGAAGCTGTCTAATAACAGGAGTAATGTGATCAGAAACAGGTGTTCTCGTGACCATACGAGCCGCAGCGTTCTGAACTAACTGAAGTTTATGTAGAGATTTCTGTGGTAGTCCGAAGAGAAGAGAATTACAGTAGTCCAGTCGTGATGTGACCAGACTGTTTACTAAGACAGCTGCAGCATGTTCAGAGAGAGAGGGACGGAGACGATTTATATTACGGAGATGAAAAAAGGCTGATCGGGTGATTGAGTTAATATGAGCCTGAAAAGACAGCGTGCTGTCCAACAGAACACCAAGGCTCTTAACCTGAGCCGAACAAGAAACTGAGGTATTCTCACAGGTTAAGGAGAAGCTGCCAGTCTTCCCCAGGACAGATTTTGTCCCCATGAGGAGCACCTCAGTTTTCTTAGGGTTCAGTTTGAGGAAGTTCTTAGAGAACCAAGACCTGAGTTCAGTCAAACAGTCAATGAGCGCAGCTGGTGGAAGAAGAGCAGACGGAGAGGTGGAAATATAAAGCTGAGTATCATCGGCGTAACAATGAAACATCAGATTGAATTTCCTGAAGATGACCCCAAGGGGAAGCAGATACACAATAAAAAGAAGAGGGCCAAGTACAGAACCTTGAGGAACCCCCGCAGAAACAAGAGACATAGAGGAAGTGAAAGTCTTAAGCTTAATGAAATTAGTCCTATCAGAGAGGTATGACTGAAACCACTGAAACACAGTGCCAGAGACCCCCAGAGACGCCAGTCTGGCCAACAAGGTGTAGTGAGAGATTGTGTCGAATGCAGCACTCAGATCTAAAAGAACCAGGATGGAGACTAGACCGGAATCAGCTGCCATCAACAAATCATTGGTTATTTTAATCAGGGCAGTTTCAGTACTATGATGGGGGCGGAAACCTGACTGGAATTGCTCAAATAAGTTATTGTTAGCTAGATGAGCACGGAGCTGTGAAACTACAGATCTGTGGGATGTACCCCACTAATGTTCAGCCACTCACTGAACCAGCTGATTACAAACATGCCACAGTCTGTATTTCCATGTTAACTGGGCCATAGTAAATCTGATGGTTTTTATTAGATTAACTAGATTGATCATTAACCTGAGTTTGGACCAACTGAATCATAGTTGTTGCCAAGAGCTTCACTTTGCAAATGATTGAGGCTGGGATTCCTGAACGACTAAAGTCAACAGACCTGATTTCAACACAGTCACCTGATAAACACAACCCTGAAAAGCATCCATTTACTCTTTGAATCTCTTTGCCCACAGCATATCCAGCTAAATCTTACAGCAGGGATTGTTTTCTTCTGCATTACTTACATTTTCACCTGAATAGAATGAAACTAAAATTATGAAGAGACACGCTCTAAATCATCCCAAACAAATGATAAGGTTGACTGAATACAGTGCTTTCCTGGTTTAAGTTTATATTCTTCAGTTTCCCTGTTCTGGATGCCTCACCATTACAATACTGTGCTGTTGAATTATAAATGATAAAACAGTATCTGTTAGAGATGTGATGAGGCATATGTTGAAATATTCACTCTCTTCAACTAAAAATAAACAGTTTTAGCTCTTAAGTTGCATGCATGAGAATATTTTTAATACTAAAAATGTGATTAAATGATGAACAATGTTTGCACAAGTAGTTTCGATAGCTTAACCCAGTTGTTTTAAAAGTGCATGGCATATTGAAGGGCTTGAAAGTAATTTTTCGTGTTACAGAAGTATTGTGGAAAAGTGGATGTGAGCTGAAGATGCTAATATGAAAAATTCATAAAAGCTTTGCACAGCAAAAAGCAGGTGAAGCAGAAATTTCTCCCGCTGTTACAGCGACTATTTCTGGTCAGCATTCGCATGTATTATTTATTTGAAAAGCTGGGTAAAACGCAGGAAACACGCAGTTGCACTTACCTAAGCTCTTTTAGAGTTGGTTGAAATGTCAAAATCATTAAGTCCAGGTGTGTAAAAAAAATGACTCAAGATGTAAGACACAGAATCACCACATGAGGGCGCTGTCGGCTCCTCACGTTGAAAGCAACAGGAGATGAGTCTAAGCAAATGGATGTAATAAGACTTTCGATTGGTTAGAAACCATCAGTGAGCGTGTTAAACTCTCTGTGATTGGACCATTTTAGGAAGGCGGTGCTTAGCTTATTATTTCATTGATATCCCGTACAGCTGGTGAAGGCAGATTTACCACACGAAGTGAACAGGCAGAAGAAAGTGATGAAGGCTCGATGTAGAAGGTTTTAAAAGAAGGCAAGAGAACAGTTTTCCTTTTTTAAAGCGTGGCACATCAAAGATTCACAGCGGCCAAGATGCTCTGCCACGTTACTCGTCCGGATTCGGTGGTGATGGAAGTGGAAGTTGATGCGAAGGCGAACGGAGAAGACTGTCTGAATAAGGTAGGCACATTAAACACACGATTGTTCGGTCATTATCTTAGGTTTTGTTAACATTTTTGTAGTTTAAACGACTGTCATGGTCAAATAAAGCAGAAAAGCGTGATACTGGGCCATATAACTTCAAATAAACCTCTTTGTTAACTTAATTTAAGCATATTTATCACTTATATTTAAGTTAACCATAGCTAAGTTAAGCTAGTTTCAGCACAAAATGATAAAATGTTGTTTTCAATTTTACGAAGTTTAAATGCTTTTTTAGAATTAATTTGTAACAACTGTTCGTCCAAACAAAGAAGCAACAGCATTTTCTGAGCGACAGACTGGTCGATTAAACCATTTCGTTGTAATTATTTAACAATAAGCTCTTCTTACGGTAAATTAGTTACTTTCTGTTTGTTAAAGTTTGAACGCGTTAAAGAGAAAGTGCCTCTTCTATCTGCATTGTCAGAGACGGATGGCTTTGTCTGAGGTTACTAAAGTTCATTCCCTTGCATTTGCATTCTTCCTCCAGCAAAACTTAAGGCTTCAGTCTGAGCTAAGTTCATTAGGTGCATTTTTCCCTTTCTTACGTTTAGTGTGCACACATTTTGTTTTTCAAACCCCTTTTTATAGGAAATATCAGATCTACTGTGATATTTTCTGCCTTTTATGTCCCCCCCCCCAACATGCTGCAAGTAACAAATGATTATGATGTCAGACTCCAGGACTTCCTGACAAGATCCACGTTTGCTTCAAAGCAAATTATATTGTTTTTAAATAATTTTTTATTTTAATTCACAACAAAAATGAGTCAAGTGTGTGATATGGCTCTTATGTTGTCTAAATCCCACCCTAATGGCCCATTTGTTTTGCCTCCCCTCAGGTTTGCAGAAAGTTGGGGATAATTGAGGTGGACTACTTTGGGCTGCAGTTCACAGGCAGCAAAGGAGAGAACTTGTGGCTGAATCTGAGGAATCGCATCTGCCAGCAGATGGACAATGTGACGCCCTGTCGGCTGAGACTTCGAGTCAAGTTTTTTGTTGAGCCCCATCTCATTCTGCAGGAACAGACAAGGTACCAACTTGCCCTATTTTTTTATTATCTTCCTCCCCACAGCTTTACAAGAACAATCAGTTTTTGTACTTAAAAACATGCTTTTTATATCGCACGGAACAAAGACGACATACGATCATAATCAAGCAAAAACAATCACTTTAAAGGGGTTTTTACGTCAATCTAATAAAATTGTTTTATTTTCTTAAACCACAGTAATCACACCAGTTGAAATCAAATTAAAGCTGCAGACATTCTTTAAAAATGAGTTTTGATCACAATCGTTTGAGCGTTTCATTCTTCACTTTAAACCTTTTAAGTTAACCCATCCTTTTGTTGCATTCTTTAAATCTTATATACATAGATGGTGTGTCTCAGAAAGCTAAAGTGTGTGCTGAATGAGGGGAAAACCAGAAAACAATATCCTCATCAGGGATCACAGAACCCAAAACCTGATCAGTTTGTTTCCACTGCAGTGGAAATGCCCTTTAGTAACCTCTTTGTCGAGCCCTTCTGGGTTACTATAGGTCATAGTGGTTGAGCACCAGGCTGGAAATGTGATCCATTTGCTCTCACCCAGCCCCATCCCCCCCC
The DNA here is from genome assembly GCA_006937965.1 of Callopanchax toddi. Lineage (NCBI taxonomy): Eukaryota > Metazoa > Chordata > Actinopteri > Cyprinodontiformes > Nothobranchiidae > Callopanchax > Callopanchax toddi. Next base: position 2,657,487 of record SSNR01000058.1, on the reverse strand, counting down.
CCTCGGGACCGTGTGGGCCGTGTGGCAGTCGGGACCCCTCATCACTGCTCCCATTCAGCTGAAAATAACTTTTTGTTTCAATTGTTTGGGGGTGTTTTTATTTGAAACAAAGAGCCCTCCTATTTGACAGTTTTGTAGATGTGATTTGGAAACAGGCCAGACAAGTATTTTTTATTTATTTCCTCCTGAGAGGTTTGCTATTATGGTAAAAGTCCACACACTTGTGCCACAATTACAGGAAGTCGCTCATGTTTCCCAGTTGAGTCTTTTAAAAAACTTTTTATTGCATTTTTTTTTTCATCCCTCTGAGCCCCAGAGATCTGTTTTTAGTCGTGGTGTGAAGCACATTGCTGCTGGTACTTTGCTCACACCTGGTGATGCCGTGGCTGTTTCATGTTGCAGAACTGGAGCCACTTATGTGATTTGGAGACACTTGAGAGGAAATCTGTTTGGTGTCTTTACTGCTTCCTCCATATGCATGTGCAGCACGTCACCAGAGTGGCTAATTAAGCACAAACGTAGCTGCTTACACCAATATGCTAGGGAGTTAATCCCTTGCTTTCATCTGCTTCTTTTCCCGTCTCACCCTTCGCTCTGCGCTTTCACATAAAGCAACCTTGCGGTCGCATTTTTGTCAGTTTGACATTAACCGTTCACTCCTACGGTTTTTGGGACCATATTTGGGCACCTTATGAAGTGAAAGTGAAGGGGGCGCTTGTCTGCCTGTGCTCTGACCTCCACTAGATTAGCAGGGGTTATCTACAGATGGCTGGTGTTGGCTGAGCGGAGGGTGGGGTGTCGGAGTTGTGAAAAGGTGAGATAAAGATGCAAGATGGCAGGCACTCTGTTAATAGTCTCCATGCTGCATGTTTTGGCGATAGCCTCCGTTGTCACCTTTCACCCAGTTCATCCCCTCCAGCCGGTCTGAGAGCAGACGTGACTCACCATGACATAAAACTCCTCTGTTGTACATTAACCAGCCTAAAGGCTGTTTATGATGGAGTTTTTTATTTTGAGACAACATTTCATGACTTGTTTGTTTGTGAGCTGCAGTGAATTTAACAGTTAACGGACAAAGCAAACATCCCTATGAGAACACAACTTTTAGAAGAGCAGAGTAGGCACCCATCTCTGTGCCCTTCCTATAGGCCTTATTACATAACCAGCTGATCTCAGAGCTGCTTATATAAGCTGCTGTGTACTCTACTGTCACGTAAAGTTTCACAGGTCACTTCAGTGTTTATGCTCACACCCATCAGACCATTTGAGTCTGATAAGGAAATCTCAAATTATAATGCTGTGTCTTTTCATCATTAACCATAAAACCAATGGTTTTTTAATCCTGTTGCTCATAAAGCTACTAGACCACATCCATTCGAGCTGTGAAGCTTCGGTTCAGCTGGCATCTGTGGCAGCTGTGACTTCACGCTTGTGAAATTTTTTTTCCTTATCGCTTTGAAAGTCTCTATCCCTTCAAGGCTCAATTTTATAAATCTGTATTTTCTCTGCTAGCTTAAGACAACTTTTCATAAATGCATAATTTTCTTATGCAGTCTCTTCTTTGAGGGCATCACGCTGCTTTGAAGCTAACAAATTAAGCAACAACTGCTTCAGGGGATGTTAAGACTGAGTTTTGTTCTGTTGTGCCGGTGTCTTCAGAGGACTGACAGACTAGTTGGAAGTGCAAAATATGAGAGAAAATGCTAATTTCCAGTTGCAATCATTTAATCAGTATTGCACATGTGCGTTTGTCTAAATTGAAGGAAATGTGACTTTAATGCGATATTTCTTTTTGTTTTATTTGCAGTTTCATGTCAACTCATTTTTGTTCCATTTTGTTGCATCTTCGTTGGTTACCAGTGCTTTTTTTGGCTCAGGAGCTAAATTAAGAGTTTAAGACGGGTTTCAGACACCAAGAGCAAATTTATTTATTTAAATTTAACCGACCCGCGGGCGAGGCCCTGTGATTTACTTTAAAATATGAGGAATCTTTTCAAACGTTTCAGAACATTTGTCTAATCATCATTCACAGCCTGGTGAGATACTTTTAGTACTTTTAGATTTAAATGCATTACAAAAATAGCAGTTTGATTATGAAACCTCAGATCAGCTGATTTGAGCTAAACTTGACTAAAAAGTATTTTTTGTTTCATCCTAAGAGCCTCAACAACAACCTGTATTATCTGCACCATTTAACTTGCTAGAGGGGGTTTAGGTTCAAACAAGTGAATTATTTTCTCATCATTAGTCTTGTTTAGCATTCGGATCAGGCAAACATCAGATTCCCGGGGAGGGAAGTGGGCCTGCTACAGGCTTTAGTACAAAATACTTACTCATCTTAATGAATTGGTCAAACTATTTGAAAAATAACTTTTGTATCAAGAATGTTACGAAAGCAACCGTGAGGACAGCTTGTAGTCTAAAAATACTCGAGGGCTCTGTTATATTGGTGATTCTTTTGAGACTCTTCCTTCTGTTATATAATCCCAAACACTCCGAAGGCGACTCTACCGGCTGACCTGGACACAATCTGCTGAAGTAAATGTTTCTTGTGTGCCTGCTCGTCTTGTGACAGACTATCGATCTGTGCAGGATGTTTTCCTGCCTTGTGGATTGTTCCTGCCAGCTAATCTGCACCAAATGAGAAAAGATCACTTTCTTAAGGTTGCTCAAAACCAAACCTCTACATTGATTACCATTAATAACCTGCTGCAGCTCCATGGTACAAACAATACCCAGATTTTAACTAAATTAGACACCTTTCCTAACGGGGAGAATTGTGCACAAACGAGCCTTGTTTTTCCCCCCAAAATCAAAAATGCTTATTCTCGTCACACACAGGTTCTTTGCCAGCTATCTGCAGCATATACATGTATTTGAGTATCTGTGGGTCTAGAAATGTTCTTATCTGCATGCTTTCGTTTTTGGAATCAACTGAATTTCACCTCCTGTGTGTTTCAGTAACTTGTTTGGTAACCTTTGTCCCATATTGGAAGCTGTTCTATTTATTCAGCGCCTGAACTTGGAGTCGATGCTGGCTCGTAATTGCTGTTTTACCAGCCTGCGACCCGTTGAGTTTAGCACACAAACAGCCTCTTTGTTTAATCGCCGTGTAGCTTCCAGTCCAGCTCGTCACGGTGCAGCAGGACATGTGTTGCACTTAGTGCCTGGAATTAATGCGCTGCAACTCTGTTTGTTATAAGACGGGTTTCTTTTTGGTCCGCCCACTACTTTTGTAGAAGGTGTTGAGCAGAGGTAACTATAGGTCATTGACAGAGAGTAACCTCACAGCACATAGCTTCTGGCAGCGTGTTATTTGACTAGCTCACAAACCGCATTGTTACAAGTCCAACCAGCAAGGGTGAAACTCTGCTGCTGATTGGTGCGATCTCTAGGCAGCGGTGTTGAGTTTCAGTTTGTGGGGATGTTTTGTTTCTGTGTTGTGAACCAACTAGCTTTGTGAATTTATGGAAAACGATAAAATAAGGACTTTTTAGAAGGGTTGAACAGACTTTTTTTTCCCTTCATGACACAAGAGTCCACACAAAGCTTGGAAGAAAAACCTCTAAAATATTCTCTGAACTCTTCAAAAGCTGAAATTCAAATCTTTTTTTATTTAAACCATTCTTCCTCCACACCTACTTCAAATACCTGCATAGCAACATCCACAGCAAGCTGTATAACTTCTCATGAATAACCCTCTTAACTTTGATTATAGGTTATCTCTTTACTGGATAAAGCAATGTGATGTAAACACTGATATGGTAAAAGTAGGCCACAAGACCAGTCTCAACACAGACTTCCTGGCATTGAGTCTGTCGGCGTGTTGTCTCAGGCTGCAGAGGGAACAAGGCGGAGCTGCTGAGACTTTAGAAGTAACTCTGAAGGTCTGAGTGAAGCAGTAGACCTGAGACGGACAGGAAAGGGATTAGTTACAAACTATTACTCAAATTCTGGTATCGGCTTAGAGGCCAATTGTTTGAGTGTGTGTCAATCTAATGACTTTATAAAAGGTTAATTAATCACATGTCTAAATATGTTTATTCCCAAAAGTTAATGTCAACAAATCTGCTTCAAATAAGACAGCAGTTCTGGTTTTGAGGGCTGGTGTCAATGTTCTGATTCCAGTTTATCTCGAAGAATTATAATTAAACAATTTTTATTTTCTAATCGGTTAACCTATGAAGTCTAGGATGGACCTAACTGGTGCTCCATATTCAAGTCGGACAGCTTGTGATCCCAGTTAATGGATCCATCAGTGTTTTTATCATAACATGGGCGGTGCTGGGAGTTTGAGCTCTGTGACATAACCAGAGTTGAAGTGGGAGAACTTGTTGGCGTCTGCATCTGGAGCCGCTGGTGTTTTTGAATATTTGATGCCTCTGAGGCTTTTGTGTGAGACGGATTGGCTATCGGTCAGGGCATGTTGTGCTGTACGCCTTTTTATAAAAGGTGTTTTCTTTCAAATATTTCTTAGAAAATTTGGTCAGATTAACAAAGTATGCATAGTTCACGCACATTAAAAACTTCACTAGAATCCACCTTGAGAAGAGAATGTTGACGTTTAAAATAAACAGTAAAAATATCAGTATTTAATCTATAGGAAGGTTTGATTATAGTGTTTGTTTAGCGACCTATAATAACCTGCTGCCAATCTCCCTGTGAACTACAGTAACCTCTACGGTTTGCCCTATAATAACCCTTCACCAATGACCTGTAGTAAACTCCCAGTCAGGTAGGCCTTATTGTTTGCGTCGGGCAGGTAGCTAACAAGCAGCGCTCCATCACATGACGCCTGCTGGGCCTGACACAATAGACCTCAGTGTGTGTGTGCGCACACGTGCACGTTGGGGGGAATGGGATGTTTAACACCATATCAAAGCCCTGTTTGTTATGCCTGAGGTTCGTCGACGGCGGGGCTTCGTTCTTCCAGTCTGGCTGCAGACCCACGTTGTTTTTGTGCCTCTCAGATTCTGTTGATTTTCCCCGGAAGCGCCGTGAGAATACAGGTCGGTTGAGGCGTGTCTGTGTTGTTGCTCTCTGAAACGGCTGAAATACACGTTGTCACGAGATGAGGGCTTGTTAGTCCTGTAGGATAACGCAGTAGATTACAAAGCCCACGTTGTTCCTGTGATGATCATAAACAAAAGTATATGAAGTAGAAGTGATTCCACTTAATGAGCCAGTTTCCACAAAATGTTTTAAGAGAAATGAAGTCATTAAAGTGGTCTTTTTTTTGTTTTGTTTTTGTTTGGCGCATCAGGATATGAAGAGTCCTTTTAGGTCAAGTGTCTGTGGTGTTGTTTCCGTCCAGTGGGTTTCATGATGTAAGGATTGAGTCAGTCAGGGTGTTGCTTCCATTCTCGTATCGTCTCCTGCTGCTAGAAGGAACACAAATCCTCACATCTTCCAGTTAAAAACAATGGGAAAGGCCCTCTGTTTTCATGAAAATCGAGCTGTTTTTTTGGACCACACCAGAACTCTGCGTTCTCATTGTAATCACTCAAACAATAATCAGCCGTAAATATTTACAGAGTTAATCAGCCTGTTTGATTGAGAGCTGTTAATGTCAGGGAAAAGTGAGATGAATTATCTTTAATGTGGTGATAATTAAGAAGAATAAACCACAGATTCATAAACACCCATTAGCTTTTACATGAAGTTAATCTGAATTGTTTTTTTCCCGTTCCTTCTCCCCGTCTTCACATTTTTTAAACGTGGAAAAAACCTTCATAACGTTTTAAGGAAGTGGTTAAAATAGAGAAAGTGATCTTCTGCAAGTGTGTACACACATCCTCCTTTAACACATTGTCCTTTTTCTATTTCTATTTTGTCTCTTAGACATCTCTTCTTCATGCATGTGAAGGAGGACCTCCACAACGGTCACCTCCATATGGGCTCGGAACAAGCGGAGGAGCTGAGTGCTCTCCTGGCGCAGGCAGAGTTCGGGGACTACAACCAAAACACGGCTCAGTACTGGTATTCAGAGCTGTGTGGAGAGGAGCCCAGCACCGACACCACCAATAGGTAACGCACGCAGTTATGGTTTTGACACGATGGCTTTAAAATCTGTAGTTTGTGGTCCTCAGAGTTTCAGAGAGAAGTAAGAGTCCCATGTAAAAGGTCAACGGGAAATGATTAATGGTGGATATGAGCCGGTGGTTGCATCAAGTAGAAATAAGGAAGGAAATGTAACTTTGACTGTTTTAGGTTTTTGGACTTGCATATTCATCTTGAAAGTTCAGGTGAAAAACAGATGCCCAAAAAATAAAGCCTGCAAGTCGCTAAACAAACCTTTAATCAGCCAAAAATATCCTCTGACTGGAGATCAGTTTACGTTTCACTGTACTTCTACCTGCATAAGCAAAACGAGCATGTCAAACTGTACTGGTGCAAATGTTTCTTTATTTAGAGAAGATAACTTCCCTTTTGTTATCAAAGTTCTTCATGAGTCAACACCACTTCCATGCTCTTGCACCCTCCACCCTCTTACAGCTGTTTTAAGGCAGCAGAGTCTCTTCTATCTGCAGCACTTTGAAGTGGGTTTTCTGAACTTGTCATCTGCACATGGCACACACACTTCAAGCTACATCTTCAGTTAAATGTTTCTATAAAGCTATGCTCAACCTGCAGGTCAATATGACATCACCGCCTTTCTGCAGGGTCTATCATTTTAATTCTGTTGTGCTAACGCATCCATCACTGGAGTTGATTAAACTATCGTATTTTTCCTGCAGTATTGTTTCCAGACACAAAGCGATGGAGGGTGTGAGCCAGGCCTCGGTGGAGTATCAGGCCCTGCAGCTGGTCTCCTCTCTAGAGCATTACGGCGTGGAGTGGCACTGGGCTCGCGATGCAAACACTCAGCGGCTCGCCATCGGGGTCGGCCCCGAGGGGATCGCCGTTTGTAAAGAGGATTTCACTTTAGTCAACAGGTATGTTCTGTAGAGACACGTAAATAAAGTCAGGTTTGTTCTGATATTTGATTAGTGATGGGTTTTTAAAAAATTATTATTTTTTATTTAGAGTAAGCTATCCCATCATCCAGATTGCCACCCAGTCGGGGAAAAGCGTTTACCTGACGGTTACCAAGGACACGAACGACAGTGTTGTGCTTTTGTTCAAGCTGATCAGTAACCGGGCAGCGAGTGGTCTGTACCGGGCCATCACAGAGACCCACGCCTTCTACAGGTGAGACATGAACACGTAGAGGATTGAATCACCAGACGTTTGAGGACCTTAACTGATTTATAGAAGTGAATTCAGCGTGTTTTTAATAATTATTCTTTTATGAAATAAAATGAAGACAAGCACTTGACAGGAGGTGCCAAGTAAACACAAAAAATCAAAGGTTAACCTTGGTGCAGTCAGGAGTCTGTTAGTCTTTAACCTACATTAAATGATCAGAGCTGGTGGACAACACCTGAAACCCATAAACCTGTCCTGCTCTGTTTATGTACAGACTCACTTATATTTAAACATTAACTCGGTGCTACCTTCAGCATTTTTTTAAACCTTTTATTGCAAAAATGCTTAAACTGAAACCTTTAAAACATTCTGACCTAAATTTGTTTGAACACAAACAAAGACTACTCACTATGCATAAAAGCCTTTTGTCCACAGATATCAACTATTTACTGTTTTAGTGGTAAATTTGGAACTAGACAGTGAATTGATATTTAAGCAACAGTTTTCCAGCAGTAATCCTGCAAAAATGATCAGCTGAAATGTTTTAATTGTGATTATGTTTCCATCCTCAGGTGTGACACGGTCACCAACGCAGTGATGATGCAATACAGCAGAGACTTTAAGGGCCACTTGGCTTCCTTGTTCCTCAACGAAAACATCAACGTGGGCAAGAAATACGTTTTTGACATCCGACGTACCTCTAAGGAAGTTTACGACCACGCACGGCGCGCGCTCTACAATGCCGGCATTGTGGACTTGTCGCCACGCTCCGACAGCGGCGAGCGCTCCCCTCCATCGCGCTCCCCGAGCCGGGACCACCAGCGGGACAAGGAGCTGGACTGCAGCAGCTGCCAGCAGAGCCGGGCCCTGCAGGAGCGGCTGCAGAAGCTGAGGGAGGCTCTGCTGTGCATGCTGTGCTGCGAGGAGGAGATCGATGCTGCGTTCTGCCCCTGTGGTCACATGGTGTGCTGCCAGAGCTGCGCCAATCAGCTGGAGGTGAGCTCATTTGGCTTAAAAACCAGTAACTTCTGTAGGTTTCTACTCTAAAGTCAACGCACGTCCTCCTGCTATGAGTTAGCATTTTACCAATTATACTTCAGTTCTCATCTTATTCTTTTCTGGCCCTTTAAACATCCAAAGCCTTGCTTAAACCCTAATGACCTGATTGTCCCCTCACTTAATCAGCTAAATGTTGCTTCTGTGTGGAAGCAGATTGTGTGTGTGTGTGTGTGTGTGTGTGTGTGTGTGTGTGTGTGTGTGTGTGTGTGTGTGTGTGTGTGTGTGTGTCATATAAAGGGATTACAGCAGGCAGGCAAATCTCCTGTCCATTAGCTTAACGAGGAAATGCAACCCATCTTGTGTGAATGTGTTGGAAAAGGTTTTCTCATCTGAGTTTTAATCCAAGAAAACAGAAGTGTTTGAGGTTAAATGTTTTTTTAAAAACTCCCAAGAGTCTCTGGGTGAGCCCTTATCATTAAAAGCTTTTTGTCTCCTTCTAGCTGTGTCCCGTGTGTCGGTCGGAGGTGGAGCACGTGCAGCACGTCTACCTGCCCACCTGCACCAGCCTCCTGAACCTGACGCTGACCGACAACCACCAGCACCGCAGCAGCATCCCCGCCCCCATCCTCAGAGACACGGCCTCCCCCATAGAGTATGAACACAAGCTCTACCACACATAAAGAGAAAACCCACCAAACTCCACTCGGAACACTTTAAAGCTACTTGAGATTTTGTTTTGTTTTTGGTCTAAAACTCACACGAACGCCTGTAGAAACTCCTAATCAAAGATCAACACACTCGGACTCCTCGGCTTCTGTTTTTGTTTTTACTTCCTGTTTGTTCTGTCGGTGTTTGTATGGACTGTACCACTCTACCGCTGTTGTTTTAGATTTTCTCTTAATATTATTGTTAAATTATTGCATCAGTTGACCTGATACAGAAATATGCTTTTGAATTTGCATTTTGGTAACTCATTTTTTGCTCGTAGAACACGAACCATATATGTTGTAGGATAGCTAAACACTGCAAATATTGATTGAAAGCAGTTTTTTAGTTTTGACTTTTTAAAAACTTTTTTGTTGTGATTTTTTTTTTTTTTAATTGAATGTAATTGTTTAATAGAGTGGGATGCATTTTTTTAGTGTTTGTTTTCCATGTCCTGTACTTTCCATGCCAATGAGGAGAGCATTTAGAGGCTAAGCAGTGCTGAATATACTGAATATAGCACTGGATGCTAATCGGATTCAGGAGACTGTAAGACCATCACAGTCACGTCCTCGTCTCCATGAGGTCAAACAGGTGACCTGAAGGACGCCACCGACACTCCCTCAACCACTAGAACTCCAAAGCTGGTCTCCCATTATTGGGCTGTCAAACATTAGCCTGTTTTTTTTAAACTTCACATTATTTCCTTCCAAACGGGAGGAAAAAAGCACGTACAGGTTAATAAGTTTGGCATAACAGCAGCTGCTTCCTCTAACTGCTTCAACTATATATTTCTCTGAGTTTTTACTATTTGGATATTTTAAAGGGTACTAGGAGATGTTTAAGTGCAATACTTGCTTGCTTTTTGCCAAGCGGCTCAGTTTTATTTAAATTCAAAGACTTATTTAATACAAACGTAAAAATAAAGACATTGCCACTTTACTATGTAATTTTTCCGTGTCTGTTGGAGGTTTGACCTTAATGTAGCAGCAACATGTATTTTATGAAACTCCTCAGACGTGGTTTTTATTATTCTGGTAAAGGAAATCTTTTTCTTTAATGCTGACACAGTTGAGCTCAGTCGCTGCAGGGGAAAGACTTTAGTTTTTTGTCACGTTGTACAAGTAGCGGTTTGTTTCTGTTTTCTGAAGCAAATTCCACTATGCTCTGTAATTAACTTGGAATGAAAACCTTTTTTATATACCCTGCTTTTAATTAAAGTATTAATAAAGTTCCTTTTGTAGAAAACATTGGCGTTGAGACTCGTTATTTTGGATACAATTTAGTATGAAATGCATTGGGTAGTTCATACATTTGTAAAAATAAAATAAAATAAAAAATCTCAGTTGTTCAACAATTGAAACATAATGAGAATAATTTATTTTTGTCCAAATTAATGAATCAAGATTGAGAGGAAAAGCCTAACATAAAAAATGAGACCTGCGACCTTTTACAGGATTCTCTTTTTTTTTTTTCTCGGAGGCTGATTTCCTGATGTCATTGTGACATACTGTAGAAATGACCAACAGTACTCTTTAAGGGATATTTGGTCAAGTTGTACATAATCATCATACCTGTTGTAGATGGTTTCCTGAATTCAGAGAAATCATTTTAATTCCAGTGAGACGATGAAATGACTGCAACTCTTCCAATGACGGAGCCATTTTTACATCTAATAAAAGAACCACAAAAATGCTTAACCTTTAAAAATGTAAATGTCTTAGACAGTTTATATATGCACCTACAGTTAGTGTTGCAGACCTTTTTTTTTTTTCCCCTCCTCAGCGTTGGATTAAAACGAATAGCTAAACTATTTTTGCAGTCAAAAAAATAGTGCAAGTTAAACCAAGACAAGGTTTTACACTTTTACCAAAATCAAGCTCAAGAGCTTTCAAAGTGACTTTTCAAGATTACAGTGACACGAATGGTATGCAAACACTGCAATTATGTCACTTGTCTCAAAAAGTAAACGTTCCTGTGCTCTAACCAGTGTCAAGCACTTTTAAAATACTTGAATGTGTTTTTTTTTCCAAGAATTTCAAGCATCTGTAGTGGCTCAACTGTAAATCTGCATTTAAAACCATTAAAAAAAAACAAACATTTGAGCAAATTCTGGTACTAAAAGAGATTTTTGATAAACATCGATGTCACTGCAGGAAATCCTCTGCAAACATTTGAGTAGGAGAACTGCTTAAATGACCATTTGTTACTGTCAATTTAAATATAAAAGTTTGTCAAGTGTCAATTTTGCATTATTAATATAGATTTTTGTGCTTATTTACACATGTAAGCAGCATTAGCAGCAGTAAAACGAAGCATTTCCACATGAGGGGTTAAATCTGGCAGGGTTTTTTCTAAATTTCTGCCACCAGCATAAAGATTTTTTAAAATAATTTTGCAGCTAAAATTAAAACAGTTTGGTCTTACATGATGGAAACTCTAACGTTTACACGGAAACAGACTTCAAAATGTCCCAAAACTCGTTTAAAATTAGCCTTCTATCCAGATTCCTGAAAGTGTCGAAAGTTTCTCCTCTGCAGCACCGCATGTGCACGCTAAAAAGGTCATTTGTCACTTCAGGCAGCCAGAGAGCAGAAAGATCCCCAGCCTGGGGTCCTAAAAGAAGCTCTCTGAGTTGATTAGAATTGACAGGCATCAGTGGGCTGTGACATAAATGCTGGAAGTAATTCTGGAGTTAAGTATAGAAGCTATTGATTGGTCCTCTCTGTCTGACCTTCTGGATTAAAGAGACTCTTTTTTTTAGGTCCCCCTTTCTTCTCTTATCCGTTTTCTCTCTGCCATTAAAGTAACTCCAAGGACACTGACGACTTCAAGGAGGGACGTAGGAAGTTTAGACATTTCTGTAGGAATTTTGGAAGCTTGACTGCTTTAAATGTAGACACATCATACAGTAAACTCTTGTTTTTTCTTACTGCTGGAGGAAAAAAAGCTTCTGCAGGATTTCTCCAATCCAAAATGGTTGAAGGTTGTGGTCATAAATCCTGAATTACAGGAGAAACACAGGAAGGATGCTTTAGATCTGATCTAGCTGGGAGGAGGAGGCAGAAATGACGCAGCTAATGTTTTCCTCTAAATACATTTCCTGGTGTAAAATTTGTTGAATGATAAAACGGCAAACAAAACGTGTATTTTTGCATGCAATTTACATTTCCTTTGCATTTACTGTGTTTCTTGTTTCTGAGCACAAAAGTCAAACATCAGTTCCAGATTAAATATTCACTTTACACGATTTAGGCTTTGATCATTTTTTTTCTAACAACCTGGTGGAAATGTTTTTGTGTCTTCTCCCTGCTGGAGCGCTGTATATTCCTGATCCTCGTTACCTGAACCTCTCGGCTAATAAAAATTTGAAGTTCTCATCATTTCAACCCATGCCAAGAAAAAGAACATCAAAGGTCCTCACCCTCCCATCTCCATGTGGTTCCCCCATCTGCTCGGCCCAGTGACACAGAGCCAAATGAAACAAAACCCGTCTCTCAGATAAGTTTAACAAGTTTCTGGTTATTTTAGGTTGGATATTCGACCACTTATCCCAACAGAGTTGATGGTTTTGACAGAATCAGCAACATTTATTAGTGTTGAGGTTAAGTCTTTGGGAAAGCCCTAACAGAGGCTTAGATGGAAGTGAATTTTTGTAAATATTTGAGTTTGAATGTATAATTTTGACCCTGTGTGGAAGAGAGAAAATGTTGCACGTTGTTCTTGTTTTTAGAAATCACTGTAGAAATATGCTGAGTAATCAATGCACCCTGGAAAAATAAACAAGAACAAAACATACCTTTTCTAACCAATTAAAACCCCAAATCAGATAATTAGATATTCATGCAAAATACAAAAGAAGATCACAGTCCACTGGGCAAAAATACGTTTGTTACATGCTGGTAAAAAGAAAACCCATCACAATATGGCAGTTTATAGCCATATTTCAGTGAAACATGAGTCACCTACTTCAAAACAAGCAGTAAAACCCTGTGTTACCTGTTTCATCCCCTTCCTGCATCAGCTGAAGCTCTGAGGCTCCAGCTGCGGCTGACGCAGGTCACATGAGCTGTTATCAGCTCTGCAGGCAGAAAAGATTTTAAAGGCTTGATCTTATTCAGCAGCTCTTATCAGTACGGTAAAGAGTGACATGATGCAGCAGGTTAAAGGGCACAGGGCTTATTAACTCTAGAACAGCCTTATCTCATAACCGCAGATTAAATCTGATTAGAACTTCAGTCAGACGTCTGAACCCAGCTTCAGTAAGGTTTATTCAACATCTAGCTTCATACAGGAATTTTTACTAGATTACAGCTAATGAAATGTGTTTAGTTTTTGTTTATTTTATTGAATTTTCATAGATTCTATTAAATGTTTGATCAGATCAGTGAAGAATAAAAAACTTCAGGTGCAGTTAATTAATGTTTTTGTGGGAAAAATATATATATATTTTTTTACGATTGACTGTTTCATGCAAAAAAAAAGGTTTGTTATAGTGTTGACATTTTTTCATTAAAATATATTTTTACAAAAAAATGAGGATTTATTGGCTTCTAGTCACTGTCAAAGTCATAATTTCAACACATAATATGATTAATACGTAAACTCTTATTTATCATGGTAATAATTAGCTGAAAAATTAGCCTCATCTTTATAATAATTCATCTATAAAATAGGTATAAACTAATTCTGTACAGGTTAAAGTGTTAATAGATAAAGCCAGCAGGATTACTTTTGCTCCCTGGAATTCTTTAGCCTTATAGACCATTTGTAGTTTATTTATAGTAAAAAGTTTGGTTTCTACTGGTGAATCAGTTATTTTACTTAAATTAACTCAGAGTAATTCTGTCACCAGTGCAGACACGTTTAAGAAGGAGACACCTTGTTGCCAGGAAACACTTTTCCCAGTTCTTTGACCCCAGTTTTTACCCTGGTCAGCTGTTTGCTGTAGCTATACTGACATCTAGTGGTCACAGTTAGAACAACACTTTATTGGTATGAAGACATTGAAACTGACCTGATAGAATTAAATTAAATTAAATTAAATTAAATTAAATTAAATTAAATTAAATTAAATTAAATTAAATTAAATTAAATTAAATTAATTTGTCCCTCAAAAAAGTTGAACTGAGAAAACTGTTACTATATTTACTATCTGTGTAACATTCATCTGACATCGTATTAACTGATTGTATTGCCCCCTGACCCCATAACAGATGCTGGGTTATTAATTATATGTAAAAACTGGATGTTCTTGAGCCTCTTTTGCTCTTGAGATCAAACATCTGTTATTCCATTAAACCCTCTAGATTTTTGTCCCAAATCACAGCAGAGTTTTCTTCATTCACTTTACAGAAACCTCAGTCTGAAGACAGATTTTAAAAGTCTGTATTTGACTCATTTCAGTATGTTTTCAACATAGATCACACATTTGCTTTTAATACAGTAATTTGCCAAAATGATGTGACTTATAATGAAGTTAGCACTTGATAAAATGATGTAGCTGTGTCAACCAATCAGATCAGTTCTACCTGTTTGAATGAAATGACCAACTTTCCTCAAAACAATGACACCCCAAAATATGACACATGTGCCATTTCTCAGTTTGAGCATTAGAGGTGTTTAAGTTAAACATTCTGAAATCAAATCAGATGAACGGCTTGTATTTCCTCTCCACCTCCTGTGTGTGGAAAAGCACATCCTGTCCTCCCATGTCCTCCAGCAGCAGACGGAGTAATGCTCCAGCTGGACAGCAGGTGTGCTCTCAGCACTGCAGCACAGAAAGCCACTGCAGTGCTTCTGTGTTCTAAAGTGTGTGTGTGTGTGTGTGTGCGTCAGCAGATGGGACAGCTGGGCTCAGACACCGCTGCTCCTGCCACTCTGCTGGAGGAGAGGAGGCAAACAGAACGGGGGAGTTGGAGGAAGAGGGAGGGAGGGAGAGAGAGAGAGAGAGTCCAGGCCCAAATAAAGCCATGGGGGCCAGAGCTGGGCTGGGTCCCCTTTAGCTATAAATACGCTGGCCGCCTGCAGGTTCGGGTTTGGTGGTCGGGGTTTGGGACCAGCATCCACCTCCGCAGCTGCAGCAGCAGCAGCCTTCCTCAGGCGAGTCTCCTCCTTTCACTCATCATCCTCATCCTGCTCATCAGTGTTCTGGGCATCCAAGATGCCTCGAGTGGACGCAGACCTCAAGCTGGACTTTAAAGATGTCCTGTTCAGACCCAAAAGGAGCAGCCTGAAGAGTCGCTCAGAGGTCAGTGCTGTTGATCACTGTTTGACATGCTGATACAGGTAAAGACCTCTACCAGGGAGGACAGCAGAATTCACAGTGGATGTATTGATACTGATTTATCCTAAAAGGACGTCTCAGTGAAGCAGAACACCTCAGAGTCAGAGTGATTTTAAATCTCTACACCGGCTCTTCACTCATTGTTTCTGGTAAAGCGTTTGTTGTTAGTGGAGCCTGGGCCGTGTAGCAGTGAGGTGACCTTCTTAAAGGTGACTGCAAACAAGATCAGCCAATCAGAGAGAAGCTATAAACAAAAAACTAACAACAAACAGAGGAAAACTATAAAACTACGAGCAGGTTTCATGAGCTCAAATCTGATCTCATTCTTGCTATCTTTAAATTTAAAAAAAGGTAGATAAATCTGTTTTGGATCCAATCATTCCTATTTGTTTAACCCAACAACACCCTCAGATTTAATATCCATCACTAGACCTGATGGTGATCCTGATGGTGGGATTAGATTGGGATTGGAACAGTAGGTGGGAGTTGGCGCAGGAGACTTCTCAGAAACGCTGTTTAAAAATAGGACTGTGTGTGTTACAGACAAGCCCAGAACACATTCCATATGACACAGAGATGTGAGTGTACTGTAACATAACATGTCTAAACAAAAAAACAAGGAGACAAGCTGGAGAAAGAATGGCTCTCGTGATGAAACTTTTCTGATTTTTTTCAGGATATTCCTGGTGTCCGTAGGGATTGAGGGAGCAATGGTTCAGACAATATCAAAATCATCATCAGCCAGTATAAAAAATAGATTCAGGGGGAATTCCAGGACCAAAACGCTGCTGACCAATAAGAACCTAAACCTTTAAGAACTTAAACCCATTTCATGTTTACTAAAAAACATCTTGATGGGTCTAAAAGACTTTTGGGAAAATACAAACAGGAACTTTCTGGAAGGAGTGTCCCGCTCCATCTGGGATCAAACTATCTGTATTTCAGAAAAAACATCATCTCCCATCAGTCAGACATGGTGGTGGTAGTGTGATGGTCTGGGGCTGCTTTGCTGCTTCAGGACCTGGACTAGCTGATGTTACCATGAATTCTGCTGCCTACCAGGAAATCTTGGGGCACAAAAAAGTCGTTTCCTTATTTCAGATGGATGGAAACTACTGGGAAATAGGGCGTAGTTCCCAGTGGTTTCCATGTCTCATGCTTTGTCATTCCTTACAGAGTGTAAAGTATCATGAGTCAGCACAATGTGCTGAAAAACAGCATCAATCATTTTCTGTCACAGGAAAATGAATATGCTGCACTGGATGTTCCTCCCTCTCCGTCCGTACGCTCCTTTCCTTCCCTCAATGAGTTATCGCCTCATTTTAACTGCAGCTTTGAAAACTATTTCCCTGGGACACACTTTACACTGGCGCTGGATTTGTTTTACAGATTAAATGCCTCAGCATTAAAAGCAACGCATAAAAATCCTTCTAATACTAAGAAAAATACTGTTAGTATTTTAACATCTTTCCCACTGTTGGTGATAAATTACACGTCATTCATTAAAGAGTTCAGAAAATATTTAAACACTTTGTGGTAGGTTGACAATCAAACTGCAAAAAAAAAAAAAAAAAAAAAAAAAAAAAAAAAAAAAAAGAGGACAGGCTGCAGACAAATTAAAACAAAAGACACAAATTAAGACATTTTGCACAACATTCACACAACTGTTGCAATCTGTTTACGATTGCATCTGCAAGCTTCAAAAGTGTTGTAATTTCTCTGTGATTTAAATAGAAAATTTGCAAATATTCTTGCACTTGCGTATTCTAACTAAACCCTCTTCTTCCAGGTTGATCTTCAGAGGACGTTTACATTCCGTAACTCCAAGCAGACCTACACGGGGATCCCCATCATCGTGGCCAACATGGACACCACAGGAACATTCGAGATGGCAAAAGTTTTCAGTCAAGTGAGTGAAAAAGAAAACGTCTTTTCCAACATTGTTTTCCTCTAGTTCAGTTTAAAGCAAACTAAATATGAATTTTAAAAGTTTTCAGCATTCCTGATCCGTTTGTGTCTTTAGCACACGCTCTTCACAGCCATCCACAAGCACTACTCTGTTGAAGACTGGAAAAACTTTGCTGCTAATCACCCAGAATGCTTAGAGGTGAGATCAGGTTGTTTGGTTTAAAGAAACCAAAGAGAAAACAGAAAGGTTTGTATTCATTGAAAGCAGTTTATACTTTCCCACAGCACATAGCTGCCAGCTCGGGGAGCGGCAACGCGGATCTGGAGAAGCTGTGCGCCGTCCTGGAGGCTGTTCCCGCCCTCAAGTACATCTGCCTGGATGTCGCCAATGGATACTCAGAGTACTTTGTTGAGTTTGTCAAGACAGTGAGAGAAAAGTTTCCCAAACACACCATCATGGTAAGAGAGAGAGCTCTTTTTGGACAGCACATGAGCCCATATGAGACCTGATGTTTGGTGTCTGCTTTCCAGGCTGGAAACGTGGTGACAGGGGAGATGGTGGAGGAGCTCATCCTCTCCGGGGCTGATATAATCAAAGTGGGCATCGGGCCAGGTGAGGGTGGGGTCTAAAAAAACCTGCATGTGCACAGGGTGTGGCAAATAAATACACAATTTACAGAATCCCTGCAGGAATTAAACTTTCAAAGAAGATTCAACAACCCAACACAGATGAACTCCTGTTTAACGCATGCACTGTCAAAAATGTGTGTGTGTGTGTGTGTGTGTGTGTGCAGGTTCTGTGTGCACGACAAGGATCAAGACGGGAGTGGGTTATCCACAACTCAGCGCCGTTATAGAGTGTGCAGACTCAGCTCACGGACTCAAAGGACACATCATCTCAGTGAGCTCACAAAGGCTGGATATTAAAAATGCAAAATGAGTCACTCTGTAGATCAAACATGACTCATCATTAGCCTGCTCTCATGGGAGGTAATTTGTGGCACATATCTAATGCAACTTCAGTCAATTCTGCACCAGAGGATGCAGGAAGCAGCAAGATGGTGTGTGATATGTGTGACTCCTGTGTAAACTGTTCAACAAAAGTAGAGTATTTCAACAAAAACACTGTGAACGAAGCAGACTGTGGTGTGCAATAAGCTCCAATTACACTCAGGATTCATGGAATAAGTCATCATTAGTCGATAGAACGTTTATTGATTTATTTACCCTCTCTGTAGGATGGGGGTTGCAGTTGCCCTGGAGATGTGGCCAAGGCCTTTGGTGAGTATTACTGCAGCAACTTTTTGTCTCTCCATGTTGCTTGCACATACGTACTTATCCCCATATCTGTACCTGGACTCCTCAGGTGCAGGGGCAGACTTTGTGATGATGGGAGGGATGCTGGCAGGCCACGACCAGTGCTCCGGGGAGGTCATAGAGAAGAACGGCAAGAAGTACAAACTCTTCTATGGCATGAGCTCTGACACGGCAATGAAAAAATACGTGGGGGGAGTCGCTGAGTACAGGTGAGAGGTACACAACTGCTCTGTTGCACTGCATTTACTCAATTTAATTTTTATTCTGTCTGTTTTTTAAATCTTTTAGGGCATCCGAAGGGCGGACGGTGGAGGTTCCTTACAGAGGAGATGTAGAAAACACCATCCGTGACATTCTGGGGGGACTCCGCTCCACCTGCACCTACGTGGGTGCAGCCAAACTCAAGGAACTGAGCCGCAGAACCACCTTTATCCGTGTCACGCAACAGTCCAGCCAAATGTTCAATTAGGAGAGCAAACCGTCCCTTTAACATTTAAAACCTCACCTTGGCTGCATTGTAGTAAAATGTGCATGTCTGTGCAGAGTCCACTAATGGTAGAACCCAACCTGATCGGTCAAAAAGCTTCCAGGGGTTTTAATAGAACAAAGTCTGATGTGTATTCTCCAAATTTAACAACAAAGAAGGTGAATTTACACGATTCCTGAATCCGTAAAGCAGCGTTATAATTACGTTACGGTGGAGCTAAAATCTGCTGGATCAATGCATCTCAGTTTAGGGAACAAGGGATAAAAAGCCAAATCACTCAGCGTTTAGTCGTTTGGGTGGTTGTACATTGAGAGAATATCAACAATTAGCAAAAACGAGAGCCGTGATCAGATCAGTCAGGGAGTGAATCAATATGCAAGGTTTGGAGAATCCACATTTTTAGTTCTTATGTGGTAATAAACTCTGTAGGAATTCTCAGCTAATTTCCTCCACGACTCTTCAGAATCGGTGAATGCGTCTGTGTGCATGAACTTCATTTGGGTTAGTCTGATTGCTCCATTGATGAGGATGAACACTCCAGGATCAAGATCCTTTAAATATTTAGGGTATCTGAGATCCAGCTGCTTCCACACATCAGTGGTCTTCACTGCGCCTGATGTTTCAGATCGAGCATGTGTAAGAGTTGTGCCTTCTATTAAAGTGTTTCTCTCTCTGTGACCTTTAACCTAAAACATGTGCTGCACTTTAAACACAAGGCGGTCATTGTTTATTGCAATGAAGGACGATCTGATATATCAGCTCTGAATGGAAAATAAAGGAGGAACCTTTGTGATTTTTGATCTTTTGGGTTTTGATTTTCAATCAGAAGGAGCTCATTCTGTTTCAGTGTCACATTTTTCAACTGAAAGTAAAACGTAAGTAGTTACTTTTAGAATATTTATGGTGCAGTCTATAAAAGAAAACCACTTTTAAAAAAATGCACTGGTCTAACATAACACCGGCCCATAAAACCAGTAGATCAGCAGTCTGATTCACACTGGTGTGTTAAACTCCAACCCCTTTCACTCTGGTCTTATGATGCATTCAGAAATTAAAAAAAGTCAATAAATGACAATAGTTTGTTCTCTAAGGAATTACAACAGTCGCAGCTTGAAATGTGTCCAATCAAACATTATTGAAACTTGTTTCTCATATTTTTAAATAAGTTTTTACTGTAGAAAACTCCCCCTGGCATGTCTGACCCAGCTCCTGTCAATAAAAGAGTTTTTGTTTATAGGGTAACAGGATTAAAGCATAAACAGTCTCTAATACCTGAAAAGTGTGTTTAGTTTTCCACTGCCATAAAGTGATTCTAGCATCCAGTTTGACTCTGATGGATTAAACTGGCCTTAAAATGACTTTATTTATGTGCTGTAGATTTTACACATCACAGCACACTGGGTCCTATGGTAAACTCTCCCAAAATAGGACAGTTTAATCAGCCAAAAAGACATTTTAACATCCAGTTGGCCTCCGATGGATTCAGTTTGTCTTAAAAGGACTTTATTTTCTTTCTACATTCTATTTTAAATATTACAGGACACGAACACCTGTAAGAGCTGTTAATCCTTTATGGTTTTGGAAATTTGTATAATGACTTTATATTTGTTTATTTATAAACAATAATTTGAAAAATTATAATTTCATCCAATATTTGTGTGCTTTTGTTTGATTTATGTGAGCCAGGTGGGGACCAGTTATGTGGGCAGGTAAAGGACCATAATGCATTGGGGTGGGCCTGTGGTTTATACCAGAGCAGAAGAAGAATGAAATTAGTTTCTTAATCCTATTTACCATAACATTAAAAAAAATTTTATGGGAAAAAACAGCTTAATAAATGTCTAATACTTTGGGTTTACATTTGAAAAATATTATAATTCATCAGTTTTTTGTTGTTTGACCTCATGTTGGTAAAATTCTGAACATAAAAATGTTTAAAAGAATCAACATTCACACAGGGGTTTAAATGAATTCATTTATTTTTCTGATTTGTACATATTCATGTTTTATTCATTTATGAAGGTAAAACTTATTTATCGTTTTTATGTATATTTATTCAGATTTTTCTGTTTAGTTATTTGTATAATTCCTTTATGAATATCTATTTTGTTTTATTACTTTAATATTTGTTCATTTATTTACTTATATGTTTGACTTGATGCTTAATTTATATATCAATCCTTTAAATTTAAATAATTTTACTTTTTAATTCATTTTATATATACATTCAAATTTTTAATATTTAAAAATAGTATTTGGCTTATTTTAGACATATTTCATTACATTCTCACTTCACATATCCACACTTTAAATATGGTATTTTTATGTATCTAATAAAGTTACAATCCTGCAAAAATGTGCCACAAACAGGGTGGGATTTGAACTTATTTAGTGGTAAATATTGAACAATTAAAACATTTTTTTCTTGTTGAAAAACGTCCAGTTCGTTAATCAGATAAATCTGAATTTAAATGTTTTAGTAGAGCTCAATCCTCCACTAGAGGGCGCTCTAACCTGTTCAGTTTCAAACCAGACTAAAACAGAGACTGAATGAATGTTCAGGATTTTGTACGTTTATGTTGTGTGTGCAAAACAATCTTAAATAAAGACACATTTTGTCCATTTTCTCCAGATATGTCAAGGTTTCATTTTCCTTTTCAAAGAGGTGCATTTATACAGATGTCAAATACATACACCAACAGTTTCTCCACTGCTATAGAGGACTAGGGTGGTGAGACACAGGGACTTGGTGAGTACAGTATAGTACAAACAGGTTGGCTGGGATTGGCCGCGGCCCGCTGCAGGCCAGACTGTCCTCTCTGGACTGTGCTGATGTCTGGTTCTCTGCTCAAAGGGCCGGGAACGTCTCAGCTTAGTAACTTGGTTAGCAGAGCAATATCAGGACGAGTGTTCAGAACAGGAGGGAGGAATCAGCTGAGCCACCCCCTCCCTCTGTGGCAGTGGGAAGGGTCAGAGGTCAAGAAGCACACTGAATCCTCTGCTGAAGAGTTTGTCGCCGTGCACGGAGGCGGACCAGAGAAGTTCAGTACGCTGGAGAGTAATCCAAGGCACCTCCAGCATTTTACACACAATATAATAATTTATAGTTACCTGCCAATAAAGACATCAGTTAAATCGGCTGAAAAATCTAATTATACGTGATAAATTTACATACCATACCATGATAGACAGCCCACTATTTCGACTGATTTGGGTAGAATTAAACTGTTATGTGGGCCTCTACACGTTTGTTTTTTTTTTTTTTTTTTAACTTTCTGCCTGAGTTGGTTATCCAGCGCTATGGACATAGAGGAAACATACAAAAAAAAAAAAAGAAGAAGATACAATTAATGAGGAAAGACATGAATTCTGATCAAATTCTATTTTACTTTTAAAACACAAAAAAGTGCCCCAAAAAAGACATCACTTTTTTGTTTATTCTGCAAAATGAAAATACAAACATCAAAAAGACACAGAACACACGTGCCTTTTTTCCCCCCAGATCAAAAAAACTCACACACCAACATTCATTTTATTTGTCAAGTTGTGCAAGAAGCCAATTTAAGAGGAAAAAAAAAATGTCGGTGCTCCTCCAGAAAGGAAGCTTGTCATAAGAATCAAATGACATTCTCTACATGGTTTACATCCCCTGACTTTATACTGAGTGCTACAAGGAGACAAAAAAAAAAGTTCCTGCACCAAAGTTTATGCAAACAAAGCAAAGGTTTGCACGCACCGATTTCACACCACACAACCGATCCAAGCTGTCACACATTTCTGCCAAATTAGAGCTCAAAACGAGAGCACGAAGAAAGCAAAAGAATAATCCAGCCTGGCTGGAGTGAAGTGGGAAAGGTTTCAAAACAGTTCTTCACACAGCTAATGAAGGGATGCCTCCCCCCTCTCCCCCCTTGCCTTGTAGAAAAGAAGGAATCACCTAACACCTCGGCCCGTTGGACCCAAGAACGCGCCGGGCAAGCACAGACAGACACGAGAGTTACGGCAAAGGCGATGTGCAAAAACTTGAGCCATCATCAGTATTCACCTGCTTTTGTCGTCGTCATCCTCTGTTCTGAATGAATGTTACCCCCCAGAACGGGTTTCAGTCAGAGCCCATCCGAGGATTAGAAAGTGCTGAAACATTATCAAGTCTTTTTTTTTTTTACATCTACTTACATGTGCATCTCTGCTGATTGTATATATCTATATATATATATTCTTTTTTTTTATATATTTTTTTCATTTTTACATTTTTTTTTATTACAAAAAAGTGGTCCCCACTAGCGATGAGGTTTCTTTTTTACCTGTGGGTCTCACCATGAACCGTTCAGGGTCAGGGTTTATGATCTCACAGACAATTAAAGAAGAAGAAAAGAACGCTACACAAACTTAAACGCTCTCATACGTGTTTGAACACACACTACACATGCAGACACACTCATTGAGGAAGGCCACATGGGCAAAAAGGGGAGTTACAGGGAAACAAGTTTGCTCCTCTGTAAAAGCATCCTGACTATCATCTTAAACAGACATTAAAATACAAAGGCTTTTGACAAGGACAACGTATCAGGGGTCTGACTACTACATGCACTTGGCACAGTAAAGGGAGGAAAGAAAGTGTAAATATTGCACGTTATGATACATTTAGAGGATAAAAAGGGGTAACTTTTCATAAAATTTATGAAACTATACCACTTCCTCTCTTGTGTTCCCACACATCAAGTGTAGTCACCTTAAAACAGGATGCATTTCTCATAGAAATGTAAACACAGAGGCAGGCATATGCTAATCGTGAAACTAAAATTTTATTGTGAAAGGAACAGGAAGTGCAGGCCAGTTCGCACTGAAAGGTAGCTAACGGTTGTTTAGGGGTTAATTGATTGCTTCGCCTCAAGAGGGAGGTGCTTGTTGTGAGGCTGGCTGGCTATGATTGGGTACCTGAAACAAAGTTAATGAGGTCACTACGTAGTCGTGGCAACGAGGCAGAGCTGGGCGGAGTCAAACACTGCTGGTAAGTTCAGGTGAAGTATGCTTGTAATTCAAAAGGACTTTAATGTTGTTTTGAAGTGTGTTTCTGTGTAAAAGTAATACATAACTACTAGCTAATCATTTAGGTTCCTCGGGACTCGAAAGCTAGCAGCTACTTTGAGCGCAGCTAAAACCAACGTATGTTAAAGACGCCTTAAAACAGCTTTATAACATTTTAGAAATAGCATTGCATACAATTTTAGAGATTGGAGCCGTTTTAAGAAGGCAGCAACCCACTTTAGCTATCCGTTAGCTAGCGAACCACAGCTAAGATGGTAAATATTTCTAACTTTTACACAGAAAAACACTTCAAAATAGCAGAAAAATCCACTTAGGAGCAGCGTCTCTGACTGACCACCAGATACAGAGGTTTTGGGGTTAAATTCAGTTACTGCATATATAAAAAAGATTTTCCCTGAAAACTAGCATCCAGTGCTGCGCCTGCAGTTTCTGGACACTAAAATCCATGAGAAGGGGAATTGTTTCAGCTAAAGCAAGTCGAGTTAGCGTCTAAAAATAGATATACACAGAATTGTATTTTCTCTTTACTTTAGACAAAGAACGTTATTTTGGTTGTAAATGCTGGAGGAATATTATTTAATGTTTATTGCAGAGAATGTTCCATTCATGTTCAAGGAGATTGCCTGAATGTTGTTGTACTATTGCTTTTCTAAGCTAACCAAAGCAACAACAGAGTAATTTAGCTTTGGTATTATATTATATATATATATGTATGTATATGTATATATTTAATGTTTTACCTGATTAACAGTAAAAGTTTGAATGATCTGAGTAATTAACAGGTTTGTTTTCATGTTATGGTTCTGCTGTTTTATTCGCTGATAAGGGAAACTTTTTAAAAAACACAGACGGGAACATAAATTTATAAAACACACACACAGATTCTAACACATGCACACATACTTATATTTCTAAATCTCACGATTAAGTTTGACTAGTAAGGAAATAAAATGAGCACTACTATTGTGATTTTGATCTGAAAACCCTGTTTTATTATTAAAAAAATAAAGCATTTTCAAATCTCATTTGGGGTCTTCTCATTCAACTACCTAACCAACCATTGCTCATCCACCTGAACACACATCCGTCCTGCCATCAACCGACCGCACACCCACCACTGGAGATGTTATAGCCCCGATCAGATCCATAGCTTTAAGTTTGGCTAATAACAGGCTGAGCTAAAGCAGGTATCCTCAGCAGATGTTCATTTTCTCAATAGCTTCTGGACTAGCAACATGCTAATCTCAAAGGTTAAATTTAAAAGCAACACATGAGATAGATTTAAAAGAATCTGTACTATAACAAAGACTATGAGCCTTTGAGACATCTGCTGAGGTAACTGCGACATCTTCTCGATCTGGGCTTTGAGCATCTTTAAAACTTGTCCTCTCCTACTTCAAACACTCCCAGCCCACAACAGCAGAGACATCGCCCCATCACCTTTGATTCAACTGTGTAGGCAGGCACATTTAAATTCAGTTTGAATAACTTAACGTAATCTGACACCAACTGAGCTGATCTCAAGTGCCTGTTGAGGAACAAATAATTTACAAAATCCCTGGTTCCCTCCAGTGTGTAGGGCCATCAAAAATCAGGTCAAAAACTCCCTCCTCCTGATGTGCAAACTGCAAGATTCTTTTACTCCAGGTAGAAACACTGGACATTTCCTATCTATCTATCTCTAATGAGTGTATCGCTTTCCTATGCACAGTACACATACACTCCTAAACTCCCACCCACACACCAACATGTGTGTGCACCAACATCAGTTCACTAGTGTCTTTGCAGGAGGGATGTCCTGCACCAGAACCTTTGCATCTGCAAAAAAATCTAGAAGTGTAGCGACAAATACAGTACGAAAAGGTCACTAAAAGCAGAGGGGGTCTGTACTGTTCCATTTGTCTTAAGCATGTGTGTGTGTGTTTATAGACAGACACGGACCACAACAACACACACACGACAAACACATAAAGACCTTCAAAAATGATGTGGTGAGCTCTTGGTTTAGTACAGAACATTCCTGTGATGTTTAAAATCCTTTTGTTCTCCGTTCATTTTCTCTTTTTTCCCCTCCCTCTGCTACCTGTCACATTCATCCACTGCTTTGTGATTCCATGGCACATCTTCCTCTACTTAACTTTTCCAAAAAACATATCCAAAGTGCTGCTGCTATTGTCCATCATCATCCAAATAATAATAACGATGATGCATGAAAACTACCTAAAAACATACAGTACAGTGTAAATAAAGAGACGACTTCGATCTGTTGGCAGTATGGTAAAAGTGAGAGGTGTGTAAAAGTGATCTGAAACCTCCTGACCCCCTCAGAGCTCACATGCACATTCTCTCTATTCCTTTTTAAGAATAAAAAAATGAAGAAATCCTAAATACAATCAGAATTGTCTGCGACTTAATTGTTTTCCTAAAGTGATGCTCACCAAATCAGTGTTTTGCATTTTTTACACATCAACAAAGTCCCACCTGGGCTCCACCAAAGGACTAAATGAACCCTGATTAAGAAGGTTTTTGACCATTTCAAGCAACTGCCTGGTGAGATAGAATGCGAGAGGTTAAAGAAAATTCAAATGCTACAAATGAAAGTGAAGAGCGAGTGTTGTTCCCTCTCTACTGTGTGGCACTCTGGTACCACCTGATGACTTCAGCTGGACACATTTAGAGTGAACTTTACCAGATCACCACCTAACATTCAGGATAAGCTGAAGTGGTGAAGCTTTTTTTTTTTTTTTCTTAAACCAGGCTGCTTTGTTTGAACAGCCCCCAGGGAATGACATGGCCACCAGGAAGCTAAATCTGCTACATCAGCTCGAAATCGAAAGCAGAGCCATCGCACGTTGTGCCAGCGTGCCACAGAGCCACCAGCAAGAAAAATTCAGCACACTTCACAAATCCCTCAGCATGAAAATCACCAAACCGGCACCCGTTTGCTCATGTGATATTTTGTTAGGTGATAAGCTGCAGGGTAAGGTTACCTCTACAGTACAGTATTCAAGATAATAAAAAATAAGGACAAATGAAACATTAATGTGGGCTTTCCTTTTATCTCTAGAATCCTCTGATGTTTATTTTTGTTAACAGTCCTGCTTGCCTTTACTTGCCAATATTTGACCTTCCCTCAATGCTGACTTTCACCTCATGAGGGATGAAGGAAGGTTTGGGCAAGGTCAAAGGTGGCTCCTCCTCTGATTTCTCTACTTTTCGCCCCTCGGGGGCAGACCATCTCCTCTTCCTGCCTCCTGTTGGTCTAATGGAGCCAGCTTGTGTGCTGCTGACTACCTGACTCTTAGAAACAGATCCTCCTTCCCCAAACATCAAATCCCCATTTTCCACACTGGATCCCCCTCCACTCCCAATCCCACTTTCACCGCTCCCCCGCTGGCTGATGCCGTTCTCCTGCTGCTCCCGGTGCCTGGAGTTTCCTCCACTGCAGCTCTGAGGGGCGTCTGAGACGACTCTGGGGGGTTTGAGGTGCGTGGGGCTCGAGGATGAGACGGAAACGTGGGCGGCTGGCTCCAGAGGTTGAGTCTTCTTCAGTGATCCGTTCCTCAGGTTCTTGAGAGTGAGTGAAATACAAACATCCCCCACAGAGAGCTTGGTGCAGGGCAGCTCCAGAAGCTGAGTGGTCCGGTTGGGGCAGCATGAAGACCATCCTTGGCCAAAAACAAAGAAGGGGTACTCCAGCAAGACCTCCACACTCACCTGAAGGACACAAGTTAGGAAAAATTCAGTTAAAACGAGCTCCGTTTTAAAGGTGCACTTAAAAAAAACACACTCAGAAACGGAGAAAAATCAACACGAGAACAAACAAACGTAAAGGGATTGTAAAATACTGTAAAAAGAATGAAAAGGGAATTAAAGGAAGTTAGAAGAGATGAAAATGAAGATGCAAGTTTACATCGTGAGGATGGAAAGAAGAAGTGAGGAAGTGTTCAAGAGAATAATTCTAAAAATAATGCCAGTTTAAGATGTATTTAGAACCATCTGACAATATTTTCCTCTTGCATTACATAACGTTTAACTTGGAGTAACTTTTTTGAGTGTAGCTCCGAAGTCGCTCATGAAAAGAAGAGAGTATGAGAGGCTTTGAAAGATGGTCAGCTTTTGTGGAGCAGAATATCAAAGACTAGCCGGGGGCAGGAGAGACGGTTGGAGATGTGCAGCGTGGGCAGACGAGTCGATGCATAGACAGATGAAACAGATCAACTGGATTTGATGCACAACCTTAAAGACAGAGAAGCGTGCACGTGCATGTGTGTGAGTGTGTGCATGAGTGTATTCAAGGAAATGGAAAGAACGAGACTCAATCCGTAGGCCTCGTTTCTAGAAGGATATAGTCATTTTTCAACAATCTTACAGAAAGAAAAGGTTTTTATGATTAAATTCTTACACACGTAATTTGAATATATTGTAAGGATGAACTCGCCCATCAGAATATAAATGAATGGTAATTTTTCAGGTTTGTCGCTGAAGAAATGAATTCTCCAACATCGGTACATTTATGTTCTTGGCTTTACCGAATACTTAAGAGAAC
This sequence comes from Callopanchax toddi, assembly GCA_006937965.1. Classification (NCBI taxonomy): domain Eukaryota; kingdom Metazoa; phylum Chordata; class Actinopteri; order Cyprinodontiformes; family Nothobranchiidae; genus Callopanchax; species Callopanchax toddi. The sequence goes on along the minus strand of SSNR01000058.1, from coordinate 2,628,999 downwards.
CTGCCAAGTCGATTCCACATCTCAACTCTTTGAACTGCTGTGAAGCTCATAATCAGAACATGTTTGGAACAGGACTGCCATCCTAGAACATTGAACCTAATTAGAGTGGGAACAGCCGAGTCCTGGGAGATTCACAGTAATAAAGTAATTAATATGGGAGCAGCACAACACTCATCCTTCAACATTAATATCACCACATTCGAATGAACATCAAAAACCTCATTATGAAGCTCACTACGTAGTTACAGATCAGGATAACAATTAAAACTTCAAGTAGATTTTTAATCTGATGATATTTACTAACCCTATGAGGACAAACGCTTTTCTCTTTCATGCCTTTGCAGGTGCATTCATGTATATTTTGGCATTTTGGCGCCACCTGCAGGTCATTAATTGAACTGGCTTGTAAACTTGATTTATCTGTAACTACATACTGTATGTTCTTCACACAACTACCAGTATTAGTACTAACCATGGTAACCAGTAACCGTTGGGTCCCTGATACACATCCCAGAAGTTTTTGGTCATTCTGTGTTTTGCTCACCTGTGTGCGATGCTCTCCAACAGAGAACTGAACAACGGCAAAGTTAGGTGAGGTGTGGCTCCCTTCAATGCGCTCCACTGTGGATGAATCAATCTTCAGGTCACTGCTGATCTCTGCGCTCTGGATGAAGTCTTCCGTCTTCAGGTCCTCCACGCGTTTCAGTTCGCCGTCGGCCAGCTGGATGATGGAGCCCTTAATGAAGTACGGGGGGAGTGAGGGAGGCACCACTGTTGCAGAGGAGAGTGGAGCGGCGGAGGCTGCAACCAGCCCGGGTGGAGCGGGAACAATGGGGAGATGAAGCTGGGCTTGAACCACGGCGCCCGAGGCAGCCACCTGGAACGAGCCGCTTTGGGTGTCAATAGTTTCTCCTTTTTGAGTGGCGATGTAGGTATGTGGGAGTGTAGCAGGAAAGGGTGCAGTCTGGGTGGACGATGCAATGTGGGATGTCACTGGTTCCAGTGTGGGGACTCCACCTCCACCGACAGGGATGATGACAGGTTGGGTACCTGGAATGAGTAAGTGTTGCTGTAGGCCGGTGTGGTAGCTGCTCCCGCTGCCCCCTGCGATGTAACCAATGATAGGAGGCTGTGGGTAGACACTAGTAGATGGGTGACCCATTGACAGTGGCTCTGTTGCATTGTGGGTGGTCTGGATAACAGTCTGAGGTGGCAGCGTGCTGACAGCTGCTTTCAGACTGTCTGCACTTTGCGGAGGCGGAAACGTGAAGGAGCAGGTGGTGTTGGACGAGGAGGGTGTGCGACTGACAGGCTTGCCCATAACGATGCCACCTTTCTCCAGGTGTGCGGGGGCAGAAGCTGTCAGCTTCTCGAGGCTGACTCTGGGTGGTACCAAGTGGTGATCTCCATGGCTGTTGGGCATCAACATGACAGAGGTTCTGAGCCCTAAGTGATCATGAGTCGAGTAGTCTGATGGCAGGACGAACTGACGGGCCTCATAGGAAGACAAAGAGGACGCTGTCTCACTTGATTTAATCCCTGACTTTAGAAGACTGGAGTCCGTTGACGGTCCGAACCGCCTGCCTCTCTCCAGCTCCCCGTTGAGGAGCTCTCTGTGTCTGGAGGCACCTTCCTCTTTCCTGATGGATCCATCCATATACTTAGCCACCAGCTGGGAGGCTCCAGCTCCCAGTGTATGGTGGGAATGGGACGGAAGGTGAGAGCCTCCTTGGTGGTGAGGTGACGGCACAGTCCGGGGTGACGTAGATATCTGTGCGTGGTGAGGGACGGGGTCTGTCGACGGAGGGGGCATGGAGGTGCGGCCCGCCGATACTCTGTGCTGATCATGCTTGGAGACCTGCGCTGTTTCTGAGTGTGAGGGTCTCTGCATGGCTGATGAAGAGGAGGATAGAGGAGGAGGCGGTGGAGGAGGAGGGAGTAGATGAGGGGAGACATAGCCTGTGTATGGAGTAGTGTAGGTAGAAGCTATAAACTGCATATTGGGAGGCAGCTGTGTGTAATGGACAGTTCCTGCGACTGTGGACTGTGACAGGGGGTGTGTGTACACAGTAGAGAGAGATGACACTAGCCTCAGTGAAGAAGAGTCTGATAAAGAGGAAGGGGACTTATAGTGGGGACTGGAGCTATGCGGTGGACTACTCTCATTCCCACCTGCCACACCCGGACAGGTTATGCTCTCCACACGGTGGCCGTCACCAACAGCTGGTATAATCGGTGAGCGACTGTCACATGATAACGTGTTTGATGTGCCCCTCTTTTTAGGGGGCAGACATTCATTACTGCGTTCCTGATTTGACTTCATGCTAGTTTCCCGTTGTCTTTTAACTCTACGTAATCTTTCAAATGTGTCCACCAGCTTTATCCTTCTATTTCTGAGCTTCCAACTCTCTTTTTCACTTTCCAGTCTCCTTCACTTTTAATGCTTTGTTTCACATTGAATTAACTACATACGAGCTTCATCCAAGACAGCAGATTGTCTTTTTTTTTTCTTCTCTTGGAAAATTTAGGCAAGGAAAGATTGAGGATGAAGATGTGGAGTTGAAGTGGAGGAGCACAGCCGTCCGGGAATCTCTAGCAGATGAGCGGTGAGCCCAGTGTGTCGGGGGAGAGCGTAGTGACGTCGCGCCTGCTGCTGCTGCAGAGGATGATGGGGGGCCGAGTTCGCTGCACTTCATGTGGAATCATTTCCCTCTGGAGGAAAGTCTGCCCACACACAGCAGAAACCTGTCAAAAACAGACACGTAAAACGTTAAAAAGGAGGAAAAATGATGAGGAAATAGATAATAAAACACTAGTTCATCAACTGACAGGTTTAATAACTAAATTAAATGTCATGCAAATACGTTTTGTAGTTTCAACCCATAAAATTGGGCCAGAAAGGGTTAGAACATAATTTAAGGTAATAATATTATAAAAATTATACCAATAATTTTAAGGTAATAACAAAGGCTAATGAGGTTTAACTTTATATTTGAACATCTTCATATTTTTTTTGTTTTTTTCCCCAGTTTAGTTCAGATCATGCTTTAATAAAATATATGGACTGAAATAAGCTCTACCAAGCGGTCGACCTGCCAGATAAACGGTTACAATTATTACATTAGAAAGAACACAAAGACTTCACATCCTCATCAGCCATCATGTTGCTCCTTGTTCACTTTAAAAAAAAAAAGACCATCATCAAATATCAGCTGCATTTATTGGGTCAAATGAGTTGCAGCTAAATATGTTTATATATCTTTTACACCCAGGCAGCACGCCAAATAGTCACTTCAAATTCTGAGAAATCAGTAATTATACTACAATAAAAAATACTACATGCACAAGTCCCAAAACACTTTAAAGGATCTTCATAGCAAACTTAAAAAAAATTTTTTTTGACAGGTTTAAAACTTTTATACAGTACTAAATATAGACTGGAAATATTCAGTCTTCCCGAAAAAGCCCGTAATTCTCAGATCACAATCCCGTGCTGTATGCAAAAAAGTGTGAGCCATGTGATTGTGAGTAAATGTGTGTGTGAGCCATCTGTTAACTACGACCCCCTGCTGCTAAAGACGGACAGCTTGGTGTGAATCTCATAAATAATGTAAAGAGACTTCAAGAACATGCTCCCATAAATACACGCTCTCGCTAATAGAACCAGGCGCATTCCTCTGGTGTATTCAAACCGTGACACCTGGTCGGGTTTAGTTATGCTGACACAGACAAACACAGTCACCAGATAAAGGATATAAGGTGTATGGTGCATGTGACCTGCAAAAACACACATCAGAATGAGTCGGTTAATCTTAGACTGAAAACCAACTTGGACTTGGAAATGGACTAGGTTATTTAAATGTTCCCACATTCAGAAATATACAGCAGTTATTTAAACAGCTGATTTTCTAAAGGCAAACTGGACAGAAAAACATTAAAAATCTGATGTCATGACATTTATTAACTCTATGTCATTGTAGAAAAAGAAAGAAAAGTTCAAATATAGTAAAGGTTTGTGGCATGTTTTCTAAATATTCTATACTACCATTAAATCCATTTATTTATCTCACTGGAGGCAGAAAATTTAAACAATTTCAAAACAGTGATTGGATCAGAACCTCCCAGCTTTCACAGGTCTGATTAGCTCATTTCTGCAGCGTGCTACTAACTGCATGCAGTGTGTGTGGTGTAAATGTGTGTTCTTTAGAACCAGTGACATCTTGCATCCAAAGCAGGTTTCATGTGATTTAAGAGGGGCTGCAATGCTGCTAAAAACACAACAAGCAGAGAGACGGGCACGAGAAGAACCACATGTACCGGTAAATCCGGTCATAGGACGGGCTTTTCTTTGCCTTTCCTCGACTTTTATTTCATCCCACTTTCCTTCCTCAGCCTGATCACTACCCCAGTGATAACTCCATTCTCAATTATCATTCTTCCATCTAATTGTTTAGCTATCTCATTATGTGGCTCTCAAGAGGATTTGCCTCTCATCTCTTGGCATCCTTTTGGTATTATTCCTCTTCTTGACTCTCTAATGTGCCAAACTTTACTTGCTTTACTGTTCCGCACGTGTAAAAACAACAGCCAATGAGAAAGTATCAAAAGTAAGACGAGCAGTTTCTGTTCAACAAGCTAACCCTCCAATTAAAACAGAAGATAGATGATTCGTGCCTCAGATTAGAGACATTCCAGCCCAGTCATCTTTACGAGCCTGCTAGGATGCAGCAATAGCTTAAGCTGCTGCAGATGCACGGTATAATGTAATAACCTAAATATTCAAGAAATTCTATAATTGCAGGGCCACACAAAATATCATACATATAGTTATTGTAACATCAGTGTGCACAACATCGCTTGGATAAAGCATGAGCTGGTGTTTACTTGTGACATCTATCTGCATGCCGATCTGCAGGATAGAGGCAGAGAAACACACAAAGCACATTAAAAGGGCCGACAGAAAGAGAGGAGTGAAGGAAGTGTGGGTTTATTGCAACTGTTATTGTCATTTTAATATTCAAGAACAATATCTAATGTTTTTCTAATATCAAGCAGCCCTTATTAACAGCTCAATAGAAGTCAGGAGGTGTTTAATGACAGAAAACCAGAGCTGGGTCTGTTACCTAAAAGTGCTCTGGATTTAGTAAGAAGGGCCTTGAACAAAACTATTTTTACTAGATTAGTTGGTTTTCATGCTGAGATGTGACAGGTGATGCATTACACATGCAACTAACAAAACAGCTGTCTGAGGCGGCCTTTCTTTAAAACAAACTAATTACTAGGAAGTCAAAGAGTCACAGGCTGGACTTTAATGATCACTAGATGGTGAGTAATTTGGTCACTGTGCTGTTTAGTTCTGGTGACTTGTAGCCTCTCAAACACTAGTCATTATGCTTTAACATCAACCATTTGACCCAATTCCTGATCAATTTATTAATTGAGAGGACAGTTATATGGGTTTTTGTTTGTTTAAAGGAGTGCAGGTTAAAGAGCCAGCCACTATTAAGTGTTGAATTAAACAATAATTCAGTGGCTAAAGTTGGATTTGGATATATTTTGATATTGATTGTGGAGCATCACATATTTTTTCTAGGTTTTCTTGCCTCATGCAATCTACAGTGACCAAATGAAACAACATCTGAATGGTCTAACAGACCCAGTGAGCAAAAGATGTCACGTCAACATTAAGTCTAGTTATAGCTGAGACTTAGTTCTGAAAATATCAGGCTAACTATAGCTGAATGCTAAGAAACTTTATCATCAAAAGAAAAAAAAAGACAGCATTGATTAATCAATGAACAGAGCAGGAAGTAAAATGTAAGGAATCTGAATAAGGTATACACCGAGTCACAGTGGCGAGAAAGAAATGAAAGCTGAGATATAAAAACTGAAGAAAGGCTTACGGCTCACAGGAGGCTAAAGGGAGAGGCAACTTCACCTGACCTACATAGCAAAAAGAGAAAGTATTGCTTCACTGAAACTGACACTCAAACACGGATTCACTGAAAAGCAAAGTCACCTGCGAGTTGCTGAGCTTGCAGCGTGCGTGAGGTTAATGTGTGGATATCAAATAACGTGTAACCCAAGCAGAATGCCCTCCATGTGCTTCAGACTCCTTTACACACACTCACAAACACACAGATCAGTGTTACTAAATCCTGAGTGTGGGCTTTCTGGGACATGAGCAGCACAGTAAAATAAAGCAGTCCAAATGTGTGCATGTTGGAAGTGACCAGAACTGTCGTCTTGTTAACTTTATCACAGTCTTGATGTTAAATAACTGAGCTACTCGTTTGCTCTAAAGTTAATATATATATAACACTGTTCATTAAAAAGTATGGGTTCTGTTTAGAGATTAGAAGATTTAAAAACTTAAGTGTCCATTTAAAAATAAATGTATTTTCTAACATTTTCTTCATTTGGGGAGGTATTGCCTAGAATGTTTAGTTTTTATTTTCTATTTTTAAACTTATACATTTAGTTTTTCAGGTAAGTTCAGTTACTGAAGGTGACCACCAGATTTCAGTACAAGTGTCACAAGTCAATAGTTGGTGGAGTTCCTCTTGGAGGATGTTTCGGTACCATTCTTTTTCATGGCTGTGTTCTGAGGCTAAATTCTAATTAAATGCACTCCCTTGGCTGAGAAGCAACCTCACCTATGAATGGTCTTAAGATGCTTTAGAGTTGGCATAATACAGACCTGATGGAAGCGCTCATCTTTTCCTCTCTGGATATTATTTTTTCTAGATGAAAATGACTTCCCCAGTCAAATCCCTGCTCTTTTTGAAGACTCTCAGTCAGTCCCTGATGATTTTTTTCTGGAGAAAAGTGGCTTCTTTGCTGCCCTTCTTGATACTGTACCAGCCTCAAAAAGCCTTCTCCTGACTGTGTGTGAACAAGCTGCCCTGGTCCCAGCTGGATCAACTTTTATGAAAAGGCTGCAGGACTTTCTTGGTCACCCTGAAACTTTTGCTACAAATAAAGTGGAAATGGTTTTATTAAGTTAAGTTGTCGGAACCTTTTTTCATAACATTCTGGAGTTATTAGAAATGTCCATCGTAAAACCTCATGCAGCAAACTTTGTGACAATTACTGTACCTTTTGTATTATTTTTAAAAAGTTTGGCTACTACTGTACGGACTATACCATATGGGACCAGAATGTCAAAATTGCTGCTAGAAACAACAATCTGTGAAGTCGAGGAGCCATTAAATCCTTCATTAGATTATGGAATGGTATCTGCATTGTTTGCTTTTGTGTTTGACTTTATAGGTAAAGGAACAATTACCGGTATTCATGTAAAAGTGAGTAAAGGCCTCATCTCTTTTCCCAACATGTGAAATTCAAGAAGCAGCAGTAAAATGCAGAACAAATATCTTTTTGTCATCAATTTAAATTCAGAAAATAACTTCTTTTTAACCAACCAAAACACTGAGTTCATGTTTAAGTGCTCCTAAAGCAAAATAATCCACTAAATTTAACATTTAAAAACTGGATTTTATGAATAACCTCTCGCTTAACACTCTGGTTTCCTGCATCAGTAAGAATTCTGTAACAAAATCCTTTATTATCCTTTACAAATACATCAGAAATAGACATGCATGAGTTGCATACGTCCATCTGCATGTCCAGTCATCATCGTAATCGTGATCAAACGGATAAGTTCAACGTGATGCGTTATCTCATGGCTAAATATAGCTCAACTGGAAAGTACAGTGTTGCTGCTGCAGGCTAACACTTCTCTTTCTCTCTCTTTGCACTTCTGTTTCTTCCCCTCTTTTTGTCTATGTGACTTTTCAGTAGTGTAGTGTGTGTGTGTGTTTGCGTGTGCATAAGCGGAGTGTGAACTTTGGCAACTTTACTCGCTGTTGTTCTGCTGCTGATTACACACAAACATTTTTTTTAAATGAACACACATCTAGGAGTTTGCTCAGATATGAAGGACCAGAAATGAGTTAGTTAGTGAGGGTAAGGGGGGGGGGAATGAGGGAGTGGCTGAGAAAAATGAGAGGAACAGAAAGGGAAAGAGAGTGAATTCTAAAAAGAGAGGCAGAGATGGTTGAGAGAGAAAAGAGGGAGTAGTTTTCAGAAAACAAACTCTTGAGCAGTGTTGCGTGACTTGCACTTTCTCACCCCTGAGGTGGCTGGAGGGGGTGAGGAGGGGGAGTAGACAGTAAGAGGCTGAGCAAATGAATGAGAAAATGTGAAAAAAAAGAGAAGAAGAGCTCCAGGACAGCAGACAAAAGAAGAAAGACAAGGAGAAACTAGAGCAGATTCATTTAAACATGATATCCTGTGAAACGACGACACACACTCGTAGCTCGTACACACTCCTCCATGAAGTCTGCTTACCAGGGTGGCAGGAGGAGCCCACTTCTGCAGCGTGCTTTCTCTAGCTCGCTCATTCCTCTGCTCCTTTAACTCCACTCCTCCTCTGCTCTGCTGTGTCTCTTCGCAAAGCAACAAAATCCTCCTCAGTCAGGCAGAAAATCCTAAACACACTCGAGAGGCGCGAGCGCTACGAACTGCTCCTGCTTTTCTTTCTTTAAATTTTTTTTTTTTTTACACAGTGAGACAGGAAGCTCCCTCACTACCGCTGACATGCAGCACTCAGGTGATCTCACACACACACACACACACACACACACACACACACACACACACACAGTGGTAGCACACACCCACAGGGAGGGAGTCCCGCATGCAGAGCTCCAGCGTGTATTATGCAAGGGGCTGAATGTGAGCCAGAGCTCTCACACTGTCTGCCCCACACACACACACACACACACACACACACACACACACACACACACACATATATAAGGGCTCCTCCCACCATTCGCTCGTCCAACTTCATCAGGTATTCATTCAAAAAACACACACAAGCCAGCTGGCCGAACGCCCAGAGACCGCTTACAAGCAGAGAAAGAGAACACGAGAGGGGGAGGGAGGGTGTTACACTGAGAAGGGCAGAGCGGGGGAGACTGTGGGGGAGAAAACAGGCGAGGGAGGGTGAGAGAGAGAGGAGCACTAGAGATTAGAGAGACAGAAACAGAAAGATTACATGAAAGAGTGGAATCTACAAATACGAATATGCTGCAAGTGGGAGGCTTTTAACTGGAGAAAGGGGACGAAACGTCAGCATCCAAGGAGCTGGAGGCAAAGAAGTTTGTGGTTTTAGTTAGCAAAATTTTTCAAAACCTTATTTGAAAGAAATTAACACATGCACGCACACTCGTGGGTGAATAGGAACTCCATGGTGCAAGTCAGAAAATGAGCCCACACTCTGAAATAAGCTAAATCCCTCACCTCATGTATTTTTTGCTCCTTCTGCAGAAGTAAACCCTCATTTTCACAGGACTGTATTACCTAAATCTGACCACTAGATGGCATAACTGACTACTACTCTGCAGCAACATTTCTCCTTTAGTTAGCTGACCTAGTTAAAAGACAATTTTGGAAATAAATATAGATGAAATGTGCTCGTTAATGCCATGAGATCTAGCATGGAAAACGGGAGAAATGAGCAGCACACACAAAAAACACACAAACAGAGGGAATCTTAATAACTCCCACAAGAACTGGAGGGTCCAAACATGCAATAAGAAGACATCCTGTTTGTGTTGGTTGGACTTCCTGTTATCTTAACATCAATCCACTGTTCCTGTGGTCAACTTAAAATAATCATTGAATGTTTAACTGCAGCCTGACTGGAGGCTTTTTAACTATTTAGCTTGTAATGATGTGAAATTATAACAGAGAGATTCCGCTTAGTGAGAGGGATTTAAAGTGGTATGATTTAGTTATTTTACTTTGTTTAGAAGTGATTTCCCTTATATGTGTAGTAGTTGGTTGTAGTAGGTTGTCATATAGAAATAAATATACTTTATGTCAAATAATGCTGAAAATATCAAAAGTATTTTCATATATTCAATATGTTTCTTGAGAAATATAGTTCCTTTTTTCAAATGGAGAGTTTAAGGAAGCAATCTGAAACAACCTCAAAGAAAAATGACAAATTTTGTACTTTTTTCTGGAACAGCAGCTTAAATGAGACGTTTATTATGAACTGAAACCCCCAAAAAGGTGATGGGAAAAGTCAACAAAAAGCTAAAGAGGCTTAATAAACACTTTAAAATAAGTTAATAGAAAATGTTTCATTTAGCAGAGTGAAATAAAAGTAATTAGCCGAATGGCCTCAACACAGCAAAACATGTCTGCTGCTTTGTATTTTATTTTATTATCATTTTACATTTAAGCACAAGTTGGTTTGTTTTTAGTCCGTCGGTGAGTAAAAGCAGTTTGAAACACCTGCAAATTCCTCAGGCTGGTTAAAAAACAACAACACAATCACACACTTACAACTCATCCATATCAGGATGCATCACATTCTTTAGGTGGAAACATGCAGGTGTTTTTGTTTGTCTGCTGACAAGATTTTGCAAAAACTAAAAGGCTGAATGTCATGAGACTTGTGGTTGAACCCATTAAAAAAAGAATGCAGATCAGGAATGTATTTATTGAATTATTCCCCCAAATAACCCTGGCCCTGAGATGAAATTTGTTCTCTATGTTCTGTTTTGTAATATTTTCAGAGTTGTGTTTTTTTTTCTTTTTCAAAAATAGAACTCATTCAAAACCTCCCTGTAGTCACAATCAAATGTCTGATTTCCACCTACTCTTTTTCTTTCCACCTAATATTTTCTTCTGGCTCTGCTGTTACAATTTTATTACAGGTTGATTCATTGAAGAAAAAAGTAAATGGTGGTAAATTATCAATCGGAACTTTAAGAAAAAGTAATAAAAAGAGTGCAGAGCCAGTCTAAATCAAAGACAAATCAAATGGGATTGAATAACAATCATAGGATGTTTTAATCATCTACTGTTCGACTGTGTTCTCAGATAATAACTGGATACAGGCTGTGCTATTTCCATATTGTCCACAAAAATATCAACAAATTAAAATTGTGATTTAAAAAGTGTCATACTGTAATATAACTGGTATGACATCACAACACATTGACATTCTCTAGTATATTATGAAGAGGGTTGTGTTCAGTGGATTTCCACTGCATCAGGCACAAAACAAAGAAAGTAAAAGCTGCTCCCTGCAAACTCCAGTCAAAATGTTAGATTTGTTATTTATTTTTTCATGACACATCTTCACAAATTTCCATTTTACATCACTTTTACAGATATTGAGCCAAAATCTCATATGGTAGCAGTGGAGAGTAGTCCTCAACACATATTCCGAGCAGATCATGTAAGATATTGCAGTATTACGTAAGAACGCAAAAATTATGCCATTTTCAGCTGTATTTCCAAAACAGCTATAATTGGAGCGCATTCCTTCAAGGAATGCTACGCCTTTAATTTGAAATATTTTTGGTGGCAGCCATGTATGGATTCTGTGATTACGGCTAGTCATCTCTTTTAGCGTTTAAGCCGATTCTTTTGCACCTGGTAGCAAGTTTTCCAAGACTCTTTGTCACATTTTTGTAAGTTTTCATCAAGCTGTTGGAATGCACAAATTCCAAATGTTTATAAACAACTGAATGCAAAAAACAACAACAACTAAAGCTCCACTTAAAATTTGCAGAGCAAACAGCTTCTGACTGTGTCTCAGTAGTTTCTGCAGAGCAGAATCCAGCCTCAGTCACAGCCAGTCACTAAGGAAACTGATGAAAAGCTTCTATATATACACACACCCATATACATATCACAGACTCCTCTGCTGTCTCCCTCTCCCTCACACACACACACACACTCTGATTGCTTCCTACGCAAAACCTCACACGCTGTGGTTATGACAACAGCAACCCTCGCCTTCCTACACACTCGTAACCACTCTGTCCCCCTCCATCTCTGTCACTGAAGTCTCAGCTCTCTTGTTTTTCAACGTCCTTCCATCTGTCTCTGTGGGTATGTGTGACTTCGTGTGTGTGTGTTTGTGAAACAAGCAGGTGTAGACCCAACGGTCACAAACACAAATGATCACAGCCAGAGAGGCTTCATGAAAGCCAATACCTGTTCATGTAACCTCGGCAGCGTATTACTCCACACTATTTCAGTGTTTAACCGTGTCTGTCCTATGAACTCTGCAGCGTTTACATGCAACACACGTATCTTTCACTCCAACTCGTCTCTCTCTCTCTCTCTAAACTCCCTGGCAGTGCAGTGTGCAGCTTCTTCGGCCTGAGACGCGACCCATTCACAAACCTGCTAATCCACACACACTGTTAGATCCATGCAAGTCACACACACACATAGATGTGTTTGTGTAGGATTAGGGAGGGGCTGCAATGGATGGACAAATCACTGCTAAGCTGAATAATCCCCCTCACACACACACACACACACACGCATATCAGTAAGTATTTAAACATGAACTCTCATTGAGTTTTACACACAAACAAAGCATGTATTTGCACACTCATGCAAACAAACATCCGGGAGCACAGAAACACACAAATGGTATTTCAAACAGAAAATGTAATCCTGCTTAAAGAATGTGTTGCTGTACAAAAGGAAGGAAGAGGGAAGTGTGTGAGGGGAGGAGGAAGAAGACTATTGGAGAAACAAAATTGCAAGAAAATTTATAAATTTATAGTTGGAATTGGAGTTGGAAACTGAATTAGCAAAAACAACACTGTTGCATTGATTGAATATTTATCTAGGTCACATGAGGTGTTTTATGACAATTGTGCAACTGTCGTGCAAATTTTAATGCACGAAGCAATTTAATCACAGTGTTTTATATGAATTTTAGTCGTCAACCCCTCCCCAAGTAATTTCACAAAACTTTCACTTTCTGACTCAAGGAAACAAAATTGATACAAGTTCAAGTTAGGTTCATAATGCAGGTAGAGAACATTTACCTTCAGGGCTGAAATCAACTGATTCTAATCATTCAAAGACCTTCAAATTTATTCGATTTGATGCTTCGTTTAAACCACATGACTACAAACCTCTCAGTGATCGCCTAGTTAGTTCACAACAGTAAAACATCAACAAACAGCTGATGTTTCTGATCAGTCTGGACGCAGCAAACCTGAATCCTCCTGCATAAAACAGACATAAAACTATAATAATAGCTCAGCTGTGATGAGGAACTCGGAGAAAAAGATTTTTAAATAATACTTGATTAGTAAAATATTCAAAAGTTGCAGCCCTATTTGTCTTGCAATTTTTTGGAAAAATGTTAAAAATTCAAATAACATGAGTGCAAAGCCCTGCGACTCACAAGAGGACATCCTCACAAATGTTTCAAAACATTTAGGACATAAATTCACCCATTGGCCACGCCAATTTGTGGTGGATTTTGTGAAATAATGACAGCTTGAGGGACACTTGGCTCTAGGGCCAGGAATAGGAGGCGGTGTCCGGCCTGCGGGCCGCCTATTGAGTACCCCTGTTGTATAACATAATGTGCATCGTGGACAAGTTTTGCAAGATTACTGAGACTGTGACAACCTTCTATCCAATAAAGAGTTTTAAAAAAGACTATTTTAATGTTTGAAGCACTTCTTCGTTGTGATTCGTTCATGTGGGTGTCACATGATGAGAGATGCAAGCAGAAAATCAGGCTTGCGTGACACGAGTCAGATCATTTCTGAGCTGAATCACAGGTGTGAGAAGAGTGCAGCGCTGCAGGGAGCTAAACAGAACAGCTGTTGTGACAAACGAGAACACAAACACAATCAGGACTATTTGTTGATCGGTATACACACACCTTTTTTTATGGAACACACACACACACTGACAAGTTCTTTCAGCTCTCCTCAGTCTAAGACAGTCACGTTGCTGTGTTTGCTGAAGGTGAAGTCAGGCAGTAGTTGACATGAATGGGTTGTAGTAGTAATATGCCAACATGTATTTCAGCTGTCATTTGTAATCACAACAAAGGGGGGGGGGGGGGGGG